>JASTWR010000068.1:0-185000 GCA_030770355.1 Harpagoxenus sublaevis
CACGATTGACTGATTTGCCGATACTAATTTATAATGTTACTTTATTTACTACGGTATTAAGATGTCCTTCAAAGAGTAGTTTGTTTAGAAGTGATAATACGTGGAGTATATTCCCTACTGAAAAATATCTGAGCAAGTTCCCAGGATAAAACTAGACATGAAAATGATTAAAATAAGATTAAAATAAAAAGAAAATAAAAGTCAGTCAATCATGCACGATGTATCCGTTTGAAAAACAAGTTGATAGGATCCTCATTTATAAGCATGTCAAAAACCAAATATACCGATAAACATACTGATAAAACGTTACTTGGAACATCTTCTTTAAACGTAAATTTCATTTAATACAAAAATGTATTTTTTAATCGTTTTTTCTTCACTTTAAGTCTTGTTCAATGATCTTGTGTCATGAGTTCTAAACTTGTTTTCAGCTCCTCTATCATATTATGGAAAAAAAATGTACCGAATCAATTTAAAAAAATAAAGATGACCTTGATATCTTCGAAGCGCCTCCACCTGGACAAAAATTATTATCGCTATATGATAGCCCTCTTCGTACCGTACAATTTTGGTTACACTAATTTTTCTCTGGGCCTTATAGATTCGAAGATATTTAAGGTGGTAATAGTTATTGCCTCACCCTGTATATTAAAGTGTTCGTTTCCGATGCCGCTCGCATATCGTAATATACGCGCGGTGCAGCGTCTGTCTTCTTGCTTTTCGCGTTCAAAGATTGTGAAAAAAAAGGGGAAAAAATGTCGAGAAAATGGAAAAGGATGAGGAAATCGCGTCCAACGTGAGCGGTAGTGATAATGCCAACGCAGTTACATATCTCTCGACTTTCACCCATCTCTCGAGTTCCGAGAATTCTGATTGTGAGTGCAAGGATCGCGACAGTGATATTGATCTGTGTTGCTACGAGACGTTATCGACGTCAACGATAGAGAGCACTCATAGTGATGCTTCACGGAAGTCCGATCGGTCTGACAATCTGTATGACGTAAATGAAGATTTAGGGAGCCACGTGGTGAAGGAGCAACTTCGATGGAATCTGCCGACGTATCATTTGCGAAGGGAAATTGGAATTCTGGATGCGCATGAGAAAGTGTGGATTCAAACGGTGATCGCGTACAGTTCTAGAGCGGTGCGTTACTATCGTACAATTCCGAGACGTATCACGAAAAGGGGGGTAAACGGTAAGAGTCGGGTGGAGTATCGTCGCGATATTTGTGAAAAGTTAAAATTTGAAATACCCTCGGGCGATTACGCCGTGTGGTTGCGATAAAAAAAAAAAGAGAGAGAGAACATGGAGGAGCGTGAAAAGCAAGAGTATCTCGATCTTCTCGAACGCGAGACGAGCGTCGACTCGGTAGATTTGTATCGCGCATGGTCGCGACGTTGTGACGCGCTTCTAGAGATAATGCGCGAGGAATGTCGTGCACGATCTCGAATGACGTTGACTGGAGAGATCAATTCTTTGGCCTGTCGAATTGCAATATTACTGGGAGCCAGGAATCGTCTGTGTCGACGTTTTTTCGCGCACGTGGGTGCCGGTCTCGATGAACCATCCACGTCTTCGTCGGTGCCGTCGACGTCGGCGTCGGCGTCGAGAGGATTTTCGTGGGCGGAGATCGATACGGCCTTCGAGAGACGCGTCCTGACCGGTGTGGTGATAAATCAGGATCACGTTGAGCCTCGACAGTTTCTCGAGGATGCGAGAGACACGGTGCTCGGTCATGTGCGCGACAATCTCGTGAGACATGGTTGTCTCAAGGTCAACACTTTTTTCAATGGAGAATTTGTCATCACGAGTGGTGAAACCGCGGTCAAGAGTATCGCTACGAGCAACTATATGCTTCTTCCCACGTCAGATCTGCTAGAATGGTACGATAGTCGCGTGATGGACGTAACTCTAACGGCTCTCGAAGAGTTTCAGGAACGGGACAGCGGATGGGCGTTGTCGCGTATATCAAATTTTATGGTGAATATCAACAAGTGCAATCCTATGTGCGCGGGATGCTGGATGGAGATTCCATCGTGGATAAAACATACGCGATTGGTGGTCAACGTGAAGAGGATGGACAACGCGTGTTTCGCTCGGTCGATCGTCGCCGCGTTGTATCCCGTTCCGAAAAATCCGGATAGATGGCACGAGTATCCTCCTTATTCGACGATATTGAATTTTGACGGAATCGAGTTTCCCATGGCTCTGAGGCGAATCACCAAATTCGAACGTCTCAACGATATATCCGTAAATGTGTTCACCGTTCGCGAGGGAGAGGTGAGGACAAATAGGAAGAGGAAGAACGTGCGGAACGAAGTGATTGTTCCTCTGCGTCTCACCGACTATAAGAGAGATTGTCACGTCAATTTGTTGTACCTGAAGGATGCGCGACAAGGAGATAACGTTGGTCATTACGCGTGGATAAGGAATCTCTCTCGATTCATGTCGTCACAGCTGAGCGGGAATAATTCGATGAAGCATATATGTGATCGGTATGTATAAAAAAAGATTAATAAAAAATATGACGGACTAGAGTATACTGTTTTTTTTTATCTTTCAGCTGTCTGCACTATTTCGGTACGACTGAGAGATTGATCGCTCACGGTGTGGACTGCGGAAAGATGAACGACTGCACCATTCTTCTTCCGAGCGACGACGAGAAGTTCCTGTTTTTTCAAAATCAGATCAGGAAAGAGCGACTCCCCTTCGTGGTGTACGCCGACCTGGAATGCGTGCTGGAGAAGAGGGATGAAACGGATCAGTGAGGGAAAATGGAGGGGGATCGCGCAAAGAATAAACGCGCGAGATACTTTCTTATATATATATAATATATATTTTCATTGTTTGTTCTATTATCACATTAGATTTTTTATTAATTGTTTTGTTTTTCTTCTCGTTATCATATTATTTTTTTTTTTTATTAATCCTTGGTGAAGTAAATAATATTTAAAATATATGGGGAAAAAACTACGGTGTTTTTTGTAGTTTTTAAAAACATATAATTACTATTTTCATTGTTTGTTCTATTTTCACATTAGCATTTTCATTAATTTCTTTTTGTTTTTCCTTGTTTTTCCTCTTTATCACATTATATTTTTTTTTTATTAATTCTTGGTGGAAAAACTACGCTGTCTTAGTGGCGGTAAAATAATATTTAAAATATATGGGGAAAAACTACGCTGTTTTTTAATGCGTTGTAATATAGAAAAAAAATGTATTGTAACAAAAACGGTGAAATAGGCTCGGAAGACAAAGAACCAAAGAAGCGTGGTGTAGCTTTCATATTTAATCAGGAAAACTTTTTATTTTTTTAATTTTTTTTTTCGTCAAGCTCCACGCGACTGTGTACGATAAGAAGCGTTACGTCATACACTATCGTAATTTTCAAAATTGCATGCGTCGCGGTCTTCGCGTTACAAAGATACATGGCGTATTGCAATTCGCTCAATCTCCATGGCTTTGCGATTACATCGAATTAGGAACTTTTTTTTTATTTTTTCTTTGGTAAATGTTTTCCGAGTCTAATTTGTCACGTCAATTTGTTGTACCTGAAGGATGCGCGACAAGGCGATAACGTTGGTCATTACGCGTGGATGAGGAATCTCTCTCGATTGGTGTCGTCACAGCTGAGCGGTAATAATTCGATGAAGCATATATGTGATCGGTATGTATAAAAAAAAGATTAATAAAAAATATGACGGACTAGAGTATACTGTTTTTTTTAATCTTTCAGCTGTCTGCACTACTTTGGTACGACTGAGAGATTGATCGCTCACGGTGTGGACTGCGGAAAGATGAACGACTGCGCCATTTTTCTTCCGAGCGACGACGAAAAGTTCCTGTTTTTTCAAAATCAGATCAGGAAAGAGCGACTCCCCTTCGTGGTGTACGCCGACCTGGAATGCGTGCTGGAGAAGAGGGATGAAACGGATCAGTGAGGGAAAATGGAGGGAGATCGCGCAAAGAATAAACGCGCGAGATACTTTCTTATATATATATATATATATATATTTTTTTTTATTGTTTGTTCTATTATCACATTAGATTTTTTATTAATTGTTTTGTTTTTTTTCTCGTTATCATATTATATTTTTTTTTATTAATCCTTGGTGGAAGAATTACGCTGCCTTAATGGTGGTAAATAATATTTAAAATATATGGGGGAAAAACTACGGTGTTTTTTGTAGTTTTTAAAAACATATAATTACTATTTTCATTGTTTGTTCTATTTTCACATTAGCATTTTCATTAATTTCTTTTTGTTTTTCCTCGTTTTTCCTCTTTATCACATTATATTTTTTTTTTTATTAATTTTTGGCGGATAAACTACGCTGTCTTAGTGGCGGTAAAATAATATTTAAAATATATGGGGAAAAACTACGCTGTTTTTTAATGCGTTGTAATATAGAAAAAAAATGTATTGTAACAAAAACGGTGAAATAGGCTCGGAAGACAAAGAACCAAAGAAGCGTGGTGTAGCTTTCATATTTAATCAAGACAATTTTTTATTTTTTTTATTTTTTTTTTCGTCAAGCTCCACGCGACTGTGTACGATAAGAAGCGTTACGTCATACACTATCGTAATTTTCAAAATTGCATGCGTCGCGGTTTTCGCGTTACAAAGATACATGGCGTATTGCAATTCGCTCAATCTCCATGGCTTTGCGATTACATCGAATTAGGAACTTTTTTTTTATTTTTTCTTTGGTAAATGTTTTCCGAGTCTAATTTGTCTCAATACATTTTAATAAAATCATCTCCCTGGGGTACAAACGTCTTTTGTGACAAAAATGTGTTTTTTCACAATCGATTTTTGTACCCCAGAGAGATGGTTTTATGTTTCCAATTTCATAAATGTGACATTTTATAGAATTGTATACTTTTTGCCAAAAAGAGATATATAACATTAACGTAATGTAAGAATAAATGGAGTGCGGTATTGTTTCTTGCGCTTATTACATAAAGGCAGGATTAGTTTCGATGAACTGCATTTATAATATATCGGCGCAAGTGTGAGAGAGAGAAGAATATTTGTATATCGCAATATGTACACGATTTTATTTCTATAATAAAAATATATAACAGTATAAAATATATTATAATACAGCTGTTTTATTTATCCAGGAATTGTGCGAACTGTCCATTCCCAACCATTTCACATACACTTGGTTACCCCGTTTGCGCAGCACTTTTTCCACGAGGTAGACATCGGGATTGGACACTCGGAGCAACTCGTACTCGTAGAATCCTCCGGCTACCGTTTCTCCACGGTAATCCTTTAGCAGATACGTCACAGGATTGGTCCGTTGTACCTTGGCGACGCGAAAGATCTCGGTGGTCCAGTTTGGAGTGTAGCCCTTCTCGAATATCGTCTTGAATTTGCTTATGCGTACCGGATCGTTTACTTTGAATTTAGCCGGGCCGGCGATCTTCGTGCGACTGTACACCGTGGATAGAAGTCTCTCGGCGACAGCGGGTGTCACGTTCACTGGCCGCATTTCAATCGTTCAATGTCGATGGTGGTTGTAATTCGACAGCAGACTTGGTAACGCGTTGACCCATTCGTACGTTCCGTTAAGCGTGAAGAGTTTCCACATGTTCTCTTTGAGTGTGCGATTGAATCTTTCCACTACTGACGCTTTCATCACTGAGTACGTTGAGTAATGATTGATGTCGTGTTTTTTTAGAATCTCACGTACGTTGGTGTTGTAAAACTCCTTTCCTTTATCCGTTTGCAGATTCTTCGGGAATCGCGTGCTCTCGCGAAATATCTTGGACAGCGCCGCGGCCATCTCCTTTCCACTCTTACTCTTGAGCGGTAACGCCCATGCGTATTTGCTCAGCACGTCGATGACTGTCAATATGTAGTTGTAGCCTTTGTTTTGCCGCGCGTAGGGACGCATCTCCACCACATCGGCCTGCCATAGATCGTCATAGCCGCGCACTACGACGCGACGCCGTGGAAAGTTTTTTCGAGCCGGCGCGTGCAGTTCCTTCACGAGTCTTCGTTTCTCGACGCTCATTATCACGCTCTACGTCGAGGAGGAAGAGCTTTTCTTGCCAGAGTCGAGAAGACCGACAAGTTCGTTTAGTCTTGCCTGTTCCACTTCGCGATCGCTCGTCACCTTTTTGAACTCGCGGGCGTTGCGAATGTCCTCCGTTAGCTTGCGAATGTCTTCCGATTGCTTGCGAATGCCGTCTTTAATTTTTTTCACTGTCTCATTGAATAAGTCTTGCGTCACCGTTTTTTCGCTCAATTCTCTGACGTCGTTTTGGAATGTTTGTAATGTATCTCGTAATTCGTTCAGTTTGTCGGTCACGGTTTTGTCCATTTCGTTCTTCACCGTTGAGAGCGAGCTCGCGGTGTTCTCGCGAAACTTTTCGATATCGTTTCGCAGATCTCGAAGCGCCAGTTCGACGTAGCTTCTGTTCGTCGCGTCGGTGTCGACCTCCGGTGCGGCTAGACGTCGTATCTTGTGCTCCCTCGCGTCGTAGAAATCGTCGTTTAGACAGAGCGCGTTGTCGCGCACGTAGCTTCGTAGAGGTCCGATTGACGATGATCGCGACTTTCCGTCGTCTCTATTCAGAGACATTCCAAACTTGTTCACCGACATCGAAAATCGTACTGCCGTTGTGTTCGACGTGGCGCTTCAATTTATAACCAATCCCCGTTTCGCGAAGCTCCTCGATTATCAATACGATCTCATTGTCGTGAGCGGTGTTGCCAGTTCGATGCGAGGCGTCGAGCAAAGGAAGACGATATCGTACTGTCGTTGTCTTCGATGTGGTGCTTCAATTTATAACCAATCCCGCTTCGCGAAGCTCCTCGATTATCGATACGATCTCATTGTCGTGAGCGGTGTTGCCAGCTCGATGCGAGGCGTCGAGCAAACGAAGACGATTTACCAATTCGTTGGGATCGTCCCAATGAACGTAATCTATCTTGTTGTGATTCAATCTCATGTTCGACGGTAGATTGGTCACGCCGGCGCCCTTTCTAGCGCTACCGATTCTGGCGCGAGTCACGAGTGGAGCGATGATGTCTATGTACTTGTGCCCCTTGTTACCCTTAATAGGATTCTCAGCTTTATGACCGCGTTTATGAGCGTTTGTCGCCACTAGTAGACTTCTATATTTGTGTAGGTCATCCTTGGTGTAAATTGCGTCATCGGGGTGTCTCTTGAAGATCAATTCGTACAAGCCGGGCGTGCCCTTGTACGTCACCCCGTCCACGATCACGGAATCGTTTGCGAGCATTTCGAACGGTTTGTCGCCGAGCATCGGGCCATTGTTCGTGAAGTACACGCCGTAAACGTGATCGATCGTGTCCCCGCCGAAGAAAAGAACGTTCACGTATTTCTTTCCCAAGGGTCCTAATTTACTCTTTTGCAAATCCTCGCGTCCCTCCGGCGTTTGCAGAGCCTCTCTGATGGAAGTTTCGAGAGAAGGTTGCGGCGACTGGAAGACGTCTTTCTCCCTCAGCGACAACTTTCGCGGTTCCAGAGGCGTGCTGGATCGAATCGCGAGCGTGTCTGAAGCGATGCTCGACAACCTTCGCGGTTCCAGAGGCGTGGAACGAATCGCGAGCATGTCTGATGTGGTGCTCGATCGTTTCTTTTTAGGCTTAGTTTCCCCTGCGATTTCTCCATTGTCGTCACTATCCTCGTGCTTCTTTTTAACGACGATACCTTTTGAGTCGTCGTCAGCCTCGGGCTCGCCTCCCCGTTTGGCGATCTGTTTCAGGGGATCGATGATCGGCTTGAATTGCCTTTCGAGAGCGATATTGCTCTCTATTTTGCCGGTTTTCAACGCTCTGTATTTTCTGCGAATCGAGCCGCGCGTCTTGGCGATCTCTTTCGCGGTTCTCTCCCGCTCGGCGGTGTCCTTTGAGGTTATTTTTGCGCTGCTCATTGTTACCGACTGATTGATTTATAGCACGGCGAAGTCGTTGAAGCCACGTCTGTATCTGCCGTTGCGTAGCGCGCTATCTTTGTCTATTACCAGGAAGCCATATTTGCGTTGCCAACATTCGCGACATAATGCGCAAAATTCTTCATACGGCATATCGGTGTTCACGTGATCGTTGTACACGTGTTTCAAATTGGTACCGTCCTGTCTGAATAGGATTAGTAGATTTGCGTTGTCGCGTATGAGATGTTTCGGTATCTTGGCGAACGTCTGACAGAGATAGAAACAATCGATATCCGAATGTCGACCCATTGCAAAATATTCTTTGATCGCGTCCTGTCGGTCGCAGATCACGTCGTCGAACACGAATATCGAATCGGGTAGGGCCTCGTTCGGTGGTATGACGTCACGATTTTCGGTGAACGCATGATAACCGATCTCGTCTATCGATTCGAGTAGCTTTTCGAGATATCGATACTTTGGCTGCTGCAAGGATTTCGAGTACACGTACACGTTTTTGAAACGCACCCCGTGTGGACTCTCTAGCAAACTCATTAGAACGTTCGTCTTACCGCAATTGGAGGGGCCACAAATGATGCAGCGTATCGCGCTCGGTAACAGCGGGCCGTGTCGTTGCGCTTCTCGAATCGCTCCGCTCGATGTCACTCGCGTTTTGCGGTCGAGATTTGATACTCCTATTGTCAGCGGCTGTCGTACGAATCTCATTTGTCCGTATCACGCGCGTGCGTGCACACCCGTTTTTTTTTACACTTGTACCGCGAATTGTCGATCGATTCGCGCGACAATCGCGATGTTTATCCTGTTGACGGATAAGCACGATATTTTCCAACTGACCGCCGAACAGTTGCAGTACTTGCCGAAGATCGTTCTGCTGCGCGACTTTCCCGATTGTGTTGAACGACTGTGGAGCAAACTACCGAATCATCTGAGAGCGGATTCCGAGGTGCAGAGTTGCCGCGTGTGCCTGGAACATTACAATCGACCGTGGCATCAGTCACACATAGACGGTCCACCGCCACTCATCAAGGATTGCGTTGGATGTCGCGCGCAACGCACAGTAGCGGTATCGGCGGTGGATTGTTAAACAAGACGATAAATGCTCTTCCTTTCGAGCTACATGTACCCGGTTATCAGTTCTGCGGACCCGGTACTCGTCTCGCGAAGCGGCTAGCGCGCGGAGATCGAGGTGTAAATCCGTTGGACGCGGCGTGTCGCGAGCACGACATCGCTTATTCGCGAAGCAACGATCTCGTTGATCGACACTCTGCTGATCTAGCGCTCGCTGAGAGAGCGCGCAAGCGCGTAACAGCGAGTGATTCGACTCTTGGCGAGAAAGCAGCTGCGACCGCCATATGGGCTGCTATGAAAGTAAAAACAAGGTTAGGTATGGGTATGAGCGCGCGAGGAACGAGGAAAAGGAGGACGAGGACCACGACGACGAGAAGGAGGAGGGTACTTCCCGCGGCGAAACGCGGAGGCTTTTTACCACTTTTACCGATGCTGGGAGCGCTCGGATCTCTGATCGGTGGAGCGGCCGGTGTAGCGAAAGCGGTGAACGACAGCAAGGCTGCTCGACGTCAACTTGAGGAATTGCAGCGTCACAATCGAGCGACAGAAGGTCGTGGATTGTATCTCACGCCGTATAAACGTAGCGGTGGCGGCGCGAGGACAATCAGAAGAAAACCGTCGTCGTTAAGATGTAAAAAAAAAAAAATCTCGTGGACGGAAACGTTAACCGCACTTAATCTACCGTTGTCTGGTCTTACGACAAACGAGCAATTGAGTCGCTCTGCGCGCCGTTTGTGCATACCCTTCTTCAGAGGCGTGTTTATGCGTGACGCGCTGCCAACGAAAGTGCGTAACGATGAGAGCGGTATTGTAAATCTCGACAACGCCGCTGGTCCGGGCACGCACTGGGTCGCCTACGCCAGGAGAGGAAACAATGCGATTTACTTCGACGGTTTTGGTAACCTTCGTCCACCGCGGGAACTTGTGCGATATCTCGGAAGCGAGGTGAATATCGCGTACAACTATCGTTCGTATCAGACGTTTGATCGAAGTATCTGCGGTCAGCTGTGTCTGCGGTTTCTTCGAGAGACCGATTGGAGACGATTTTCCTGAATAAGCGATCGTTCATTGTCATGTCATGTCATTGACACTTACGTTGACCGGGAGAAGTAGCGTTCTCGCGGCGAGCTACTTTCCTGCTCTGGATCTGAGCGACGGTGATTACGAACTGGGTCTCGCGAATTTCGAGACGTACAACACGATACCGAACGTTAACTCTACGAATAATAAATTTTATTTCGACCAAAACGACGAGAGACGATTAGGATTCCCGAGGGATCGTATGAACTGCGTGCCATAGGCAGATATCTGAGAGCTGCTATTCTCCGCAAGCGACAGGTGTTTATCGGTGCAGAACCGTCGACGGTTACGCACGACTTGTACCCGAGCGTGGACGATGACGATCAGGATTACATATATGATAACGAGGAAGAGAAAGGGGATGAACGTTCGATAATTCTTCGCGCCAACGAGAACACCATGAGAAGTGAGATTAAATGCGCCTACAGAGTAAACTTTACCAAACCGAACAACATCGGTTCTCTGCTGGGTTTTTCGACGAATCGCGTACTCAAGCCGAACAGGTGGTACGCGTCCGACGAGCCGACGAAGATAATGGACGTAAATATCATTCGCGTGGAATGCAATCTTACCATGGGGGCTTACAGCAACGGTATGCTGGTGCACACGATACACGAATTTGCGCCGAACGTTCCACCGGGATATAAACTGTCGGAGACGCCGACGCAGATCATTTATCTCCCGATCATCGCGCGGAGTGTTACTGACATAACGGTGCGCGTGGTGGATCAGAACGGGCGACCGATCGATTTTCGTGGCGAGGAGATAACGCTTCGACTGCATGTGCGACGCAGAGGTTAGATATATGGGTGCGTGAAAGATGCTCGTTCTGAACGAGTCGTCCGCGAGAGAAAGTAAGAGCGCATCTGCTGTCGCTGTCGTTGAGCCACCAACGTTATCGTTTGGCGCGCGGAGCGAGAGGACGAGGTGGTGGAAAAAGAGGAACGAGCTAAGCGTAGAGAACGTTGCTTTTCTGCGATCCTTGGGATTCGTTGTGCGAAACAATCGTCATGGTTGACATCCTGAGCATCGGTGGTGAGCCAATTTTCGATGAGCGCATTGTCAAGATTGAAACTCACACGTATAATCCGTACGTCCAACACCACGCTCGGATACAGCGACGAGATACGCATACCGATACAACAGCAGGATCTGTACACGTTACCCTGCGAGAGTTTTCTCTACGTTGAGGGGACGCTTTCCGACAATATTGCGGAAATTACCTCGGAGACGCGAATGGATAACAACTGCGTGGCGTTTATGTTCGATGAGATTCGATATGAGCTCAATGGCGTCGAGATTGACAAGAACAGAAACGTCGGAATAACGAGCTCAATTAAGAACTTCGTGTCGCTGACTGCCGAGAGAGGCAAAAAACTGCAGAACGCTGGATGGAACCTTGGACCGAGGCCCAAAATTGGCGAGTTCAACTTTTGCGTACCTCTTGACACGCTTCTCGGTTTTTGCGAGGATTATAAGCGCGTGGTGATAAACGCGCGACACGAACTTATTCTCATACGTTCGCGGAACGACGCCAATTGCATCGTGACGACGCCGGATCATAACAAGGATCCAAAGATCACTTTGTCGAAGCTGCAATGGAGAATGCCACACGTGATGTTGAACGATGTAAATAAATTGTCCCTTTCGCGAACGTTGGAGAGCGGACGTTATCTGAGCATGGGTTTTCGCTCGTGGGATCTGTATGAGTACCCTTTGCTGCAGACCACAGTCAAGCATTCGTGGGCCGTGAAAGCCGCGACGCAGCTGGAGAAGCCGAGATACGTCATTTTCGCGCTGCAAACTGGAAGAATTAACAACATATTTAAAAATGCCTCCGTTTTTGACAGTGGCAATCTTACGAATGTTAAGTTGTATCTCAATTCTGATTTTTATCCCTACGACGATATGAATTTGGATTTTGATAATCGTAGAATCGCTATACTGTATGACATGTATGGGAAATTTCGAAAGTCTTATTACGGAAGCGAAAGCGATGAGGTACTCCTCACGCTGACCCTGTTCAAGGAATGGGGCCCGTTCGTGGTGATGGATTGTTCACGTCAGAACGAATCGATAAAAAGCGCAACCGTGGATGTTCGTATAGAGTTTGAGTGTAAACGTAATATAGAACCTAATACAACGGCCTACTGTCTTATTATTCACGACCGTGTGGTGGAATATAATCCGCTGACTAACATTGTGCGCAAGATTGTGTAGCGACAGTAAATTCATTTATCATTTGCTCATGAGATGTACTGACATTGATTTTGCTGATTTTATAAGGATTTATCGTTACGGAAAGAAGTTTGCGGTTAAAGAGACTGCTTTATTATTCATGACCTTGCAGTGGAATACATATATAATTCGCTGACACGGAAAAACACTTATTCATGATCTTGTAGTGGAATACATATATAATTCGCTGACTAATATTGTGTGCAAGATTTTGTAGCGACAGTAAATAGGCTGCTTTATTATTCATGATCTTGTAGTGGAATATAGATATATAATTCGAGTAAAGTCATTTATTTTATCAGTCGTTCACGAGATCGTAACTATGTCGGACGTACCAACATTCGTGGATCTACAGGGATTCATTGTTGGCGAAAAGTTTGTCGTCAAATAGGTTGCGGTCTTGAGAAAAGGGACCGTGCTTACACACCATGTATTTTTTCCACCGAGGGTATGGCACATCATGACGACAAAGGAAAAAAGTCAAGCGAGGTGGCTGACGCGGAATCACCACGGTCTTGGATGGAACGCCGGCGACACGGAGTACTGTCACGCTAAGAGCATCATCCGAGAGGCTGTGTACGGAAAACTTGTTGAGGAAGATTCTTCTTCCGATTCCGCTTCCGCTTCCTCTTCCGTCTCGATTGTGTACGTGAAGGGAGAGGAGAAGAAGAAATGGCTGCGAGACCTCATCGGGGATACGCCCGACGTTGATGTCACGATCGAGACCATCGATGCCGATTACGAGGACATCGGTAGGCTGCGAACGCTGACCGCGGTCAGGTCTTTTCGCTGCAATTGTCACACGAGGAACTGCGCGATGGAGAATGTGATAAAGGTACATGAATGGTGGACCGAACGGCAGGAGCGAGTGAAGCACCTGTGATTTTCGACAGGATACGAGATTTTTTTCCATTTTGTATTGTATAAATTTGGGGAAATAAAACAACTGTTTTCGACATACATATGTTTTAGTGTTAGTGTTCATTTATTTATCCCAGCTCGCTTTTTCCTCGTTTATTGTATATATTAGCGACGATTAGTAATGTATTGCGATGCGAATGAATCGTGCGTGCTTTTTCCTCTTTCCTTGTTCGTCTTATTTATAGCGATGATTATTAATGTATCGCGATGTGACTGAACTTTGCGTGCTTTTTTCCTCAAACGTCTCGTGAATTGATTTTCCTCCTTTGTTTTTTATTTTTTCTCCGAAACGTTTTTTACGAGTTTTCTTCTTCGTTTTACTCCTCTTGAGAAAAGAAAAAAATATTTCCCTAAAAATTTAGATCGTTGGCAACAATAGCCCCCCCCCCCCTCCGCGTCCGTCCAATTGATGGCGTCCAATTACGTTCGAATCGCGATCAGACGCTTATCGTCTCTCGGTTGTGAGTGAGTCACCTCGCTTTTCTTTGTTCTCTCAACTTCTCGATAATGTTGTTCTGGCGCATCGTTATCCTCGCGATTTACGTCGTTGCGGTGAACTGCGAATTTAACGCTAGTGATACTAAAGCGGTGGTCCATTATTTGAAAAAATATGGCTATTTGCAGGAGAATGCGCAAAAGTTTTCAGCAGGCGACGATACGACTGCGGCTATGAAACGTGCTATCATGTGGTTTCAGAGATATTATAAATTGCCTGGCAACGGTGAATTGAATGAGCCAACCCTGCAATTAATGAACACACCCCGCTGCGGTGTCGAGGACATGTCGGAGCGCTCGATTGGTCCACTCTCGCTGAAATGGCCTAAAACATATCTCACGTGGAACTTTCACGGGGCGACGGGGGATCAACTGACAACAGCTCAAGCCGCGTTCGATCTATGGGCAGCGAATTCGTCGTTGACTTTCGCGCGTAATATACAGAATCCCAACATTCTGATATCATTTCGCGATGGCTTTCACCCGTTTCTCAATCCCCGACATGGAATGTGTTTGGAATCGATGGACGGCCCCAACGGAGTAATCGCTCACGCGTATCTCCCTACTGGAGATCATGACTATGTCTCGGAGATACACATAGACAACGCGGAACGATGGCACATAACTCTGGACAAGAATCCTCCGGGAACTTACCATATGCTTCAAACGCTCACGCACGAGATCGGTCACGCTCTAGGATTAAGGCATAGTCCGAACGGGGATTCAGTGATGTTTGCATTTGTGCCAAAGAAATCTTTTCCCACCAAATTAAGCTATGAAGATATTCTTACCATCCAACATCTTTACGGTCTTAACGTTTACTTTCCGGTTTCCATACCGATTACGACAACGATCGCGCCGATGACCACAACTACGAGGGCGACGACTACGAGGGCGACGACTACGAGAGCGACGACGGCAGCCACCACGATCGCGACTGATACGAAATTCTCGAAAGACGACGTCGAGACGGATCTGTGCGCCTTACAACGCGTGGATCACGTGTTGGTATTTAGCAGTCGAATTTACGTCGTGCGTAAGCGATACGTATGGTCGATCGATGTAAATGGAAAGACCTACAGAAAACCGTTTTTGTTGACGAATTATATTAATTATCTCCCCCTAAATTTCACACTTTCGGCTGCCTATCAAGCGCCGTCGGGCGATCTCGTGCTGTTTGTGGACAATAAGGTATACCTGGTGAATTACCCGAGTTTAGCGCTGGTACCAACCTGGCCACGATATCTCTCCGAGCTTGGATTTCCATCGAACGCGAGGATCAACGCCGCGGTGAATACTAACCGAGGACGAACCTTCGTGATATACGACGATCAGTTTGCGGCCGAGATGAACAAGTGTTCGATGAAAGCCTCCCAATTTTTCTCGATTCAAGCGATATTTCCCGGAATACCGTCCGGTATTTCAACGGCCTTCCGATTTATCGATGGGAATTTGTACTTTTTCAGCAAACGACAATTCTACAAATTTAACGAATTTACGAAAGCTGTAACAACCATCGGCGGATTTGAACCGGAGATGCTCGGTGTGACTTGTCCGAGGGACGGGCTGTTGCTAGAGCTGCGAAATCTCCTGAGTCGATTCGTTCGAATTGATGCACTGATGAGTAACCGTGACGATACTCCCGATGATATTGAAGAGGAAAAGAGCGAGTCGACGGTGTAAAGAAGTATTGTAAATTATCATAAAATTATCCGGAGAGGGGAATGACGTGTTTCTTTTAAGTCGACACCCTGTCACACGAGCGATTATTCTTGTGCGGTCCACCTACCGGGCGCAAACGATCAGACGCATAGAAAGATACGCTGAAAAAGAGAGAGAGAGATGTATTCGACATTGCGCGCTCATCAGCAGCAGGAGCAGCATTTCGATAAATCACCGCCGTCACCGCCGTCACCACAGCCACCGCAGCCACCGCAGCCACTGTTGCAGGTAATGCTAACGCAATCATCGCCGCCGCTGCAACATCACTTTGACGACGATCGTGAGAACGCTATCTGCGACGATGGAACAAAATGGAAAAAAAAAAGAAGGAACGACGAGCGATCGGTGACGACGACGCTGCCACCGAATATTGAGCATGTCTATCCAACTTCGAGCAACAGCGGTAACAACAGTGAAAGAAATGCGTAAGTTGACGTTGACACCGACTAGCGTATCCCGCCAAGTATGTAGGCATTTATACGCATTGTATTTTACAGATATGACAACAGTAGCCGCTCGACAAAATGGATAGCCAATATCGCGCGTTATCGTATCCGTATCTTGGGAAGGAGATACTCGTTGACCAAAACGTTCTACAAATTCATAGACGTCGGTATCGCCGTTAGATTTCCGTCTTGCGTGGACATCATCATAGGGGATTATCATGGCAAGGAGATCAATCTCTCGCCCGACGCATGGAGTCGACTCATGGATGAAAAACACGCCATAATGTCGCACCTGCGGCGGAGCACCAGCAGCGGCGGTAGGTGCAACAACGACGACGAGAATACGCGCAATCAAGCCTCCAGAACCATCGTCGCAGCAGGTTTGACGTTACGATTTGGAAGACTCAACAATGTGCCGATCTTGCGTCTGGACACGCTCAAGACTCGTATCGTCCTGTCGATGAATACCGTGCTCGCTATGTTCGACCTCGAGCACTGCATAAATTTTATAGCGGCTACGCTGTGCCAGATAACCGACAAGGTCGACGCGAAACTGTCCCGTTTTGTCGCTATCGCATCCATGGTTCCAGACCCTGCGAACGTGCCACGTGTGATACGCGAGAGCGAATTTTTTGATCGCACTGACATCGTCGACTGCGAGTTGATCGCTTTATGTTTCGGAATGGCTGAAAAGTTGTAATTCTCTCGCCACTCTCCGATACGAATAAACCTATCTAAAAAAAGCATTTCAATAAATAACAATTACACAATCTATACAATTCCCATTTTTTGATATTTATTTTACCATTTCCCATTATGTGTACAGAGAGACATTCTTTTTTTTACTCTAGGCTACAAATCTCATATCTGTGCGTATATGTATGTAGATAGATGTATTCCACCACCATCGCCGCCGCCCGATCTTTGACGACACGATCGATCTGTAACGCGAACAACTGTATTAATTTACAAAATTATTCACATAGTCACAAATTATACGTACCTAAATGTCGTAGTAGTGAAGACTCTTAGTCTCTTTCACGATTGCCGGAATAGTCGACATATCCGTCGCCACCTGATCCAATAATTCTCGCAACAATTGTCCCTTGCGGTCCGTCATCGAGGAAGAGATAAAGAATTGACTTCTCAGTTTCGCGTGCCTCCACCAGTGACGCTTGTCCACGTTTACTATGTCCTTGAAATCGTACAGGTCCAAGCGTACCAATTGATGTCCGGCCTCTCCAGGTGATTTCATAGTCTCCATTCGCCCATTATTTAATCTAGATACGTACTGATGAATATATTTGACATGACAATCGGGGGCCAGATCAAACAATGCGTCAAGCCCGTGTCCCTTGTCCACCTCTTCCTCCTTATCATCACTATCATTCTGCTTCTTTCTCTTCTTATCCTCTTTTTCCTCCGCCGTCGAAGTTATCGCTGTCGCTGTCGTTACCTCTTTCTCCTTCATCCTTTTCATGCGTATATCCAATGGGGCGTCATCATTTTCGCAAACGTTTTCACCGTTGTCGTCGTTGCCGTTGTTGTCGTTGTCGTCGCCGTCGTCGTCGTCGTTGTCGTCGTCCTCGTCGCCGTCGTTGCCGTTGTCGTGATTGGTCACGACCTTGCGCGACGCGGAAATCTGCCTCGCCGCTCCGAGCGGTAAACTGGCGATATATGTTTTATAATTGATCACCAATTCGGTGTAAGTTTCCACATTCATAGTGTTCTTCGTAAACCACTCGTAGATTGAATCAGGAATTTGAGCGCGAATAAATCTATGGATCTCTTCGGCGGAACTAGTAGGGTTCAATGAGCTTTTGTCGAGCCACAACTGGTAGAGATCCTTCAGAGCTTTTCGCATGCCACGTCTGTCAAAATTAGTTACCGTTTTCAAACTCTCAGCGGACTTTGTCATACTCAAACTGACGAGTAATAATCTTAGGTTGCGCGTCGCTGTCCAAGAGGGATTCCAAATGTTGTACAATAAGTCAAGGAGGTTAAAATGAGTGCCGATTTCATTCGTTTTTTTATTCTTTCCCTGATCAGTTGCAAACGGCGCTTCCATAATCAACATTACCTCCACATCTTCCTCAGAGGGCTAAGATTCCACATTTTTCTTACTCATCTTGACGTACACTTGCGCAATTTTTGAGAGAGAAAAAACGATACTTTGCGGTTCTCGATATTCCGACTTCTGACATCGAGCTGGTCTCGTCTCGCGCTTATATATGTACTTATATGTTTACGCATATACCACCGACTCTTGTCAAAGTAAAACCATTATGTAATTTTAAGGTGCGCCTAATTGTAAGTTTTATTTATTCCTTTTCAAAACAGTCATCGCATAAAGTGTTTTTTCTAATCGCCGCGATCAAATGTTCTATTAGCATAAATGTTTCTCTAATTGACGGGATAAAACGTTCTATTTTTAATTCTTAGAGTGCGATTATCACAGAATCACCGAGGCTTCGAGGTGTGCCTAACCGCGACGCCGATGATGTAATCACAACACTCCCCCTCCCCGCACAATTGTTATTGAATTAAAAAAATCGTAGGACATATAAAAAAAATGCAATGGGCGCATGTGAAGTAACGCACGTTTTCGATGAGAAGCGAATAGAGGTAGAACCTATCTCTCTCTCTCTCCCTCTGTCAGTACTTATGTATATACTCCGGTATTCATAGTCGAATCTTATTTCACGACTGTCTTAAGTAATGTCTTAAGATGCTAATACGGCTCTGTGATTGGTTTATAACATCTTAAGATTGTACTTACGACGGTCTTAAGTCATATTCGGATCTTATTTCAAGACCGTCGTAAGTAATGTCTTACGACGCTAATACGGCTCTGTGATTGGTTCATAACATCTTACGATTGTGCTTAAGACAGTCTTATTGCGTGGTGTCATCTGTCGAGCCTACTGAACTAGCTCCACACTTAATGCGTCGTGCGTGGCGTCATCTGTTGCACGATGCTGTTACTACGCGCTTCCCCCCTCTCACCCACCCCTCTCCCCACACCCCCCTGACGATGGGTTTATTCCCGTGCGGGATAAATCCCGTCTTGGTCTGCTACTATCCCGTTCGACGAGGCGCGCAAGAGGATTGAGGGAGTGCGTCCGAACACTGGAATTTTAAAGTCCAGCGTAAGCTATCCCAGTCTTAGCCCAGCTTCATCGGGGTCTAGATTTCTCATCATCGGATATTCCTTCCTCGATCCTCTCCTCGAGATCGCGATTATCATCCCCGTCCCCCCATAGTGGAGGACGGGGAACTATGGCGGGGGGGGGGGGGGAGAGAAACGCGTCTTACGCCAGTGTTGTGTCCTCCTCCCCCCCCCCCACGTAGGGTAACCTTCAAAGTCGACGAACCGGCTATAGATAGTGCGGACATATCCGAGGATCTCATTACTGTTCGTAATCGCAAACGTAGAAGTGACCAGAGAAAGAATGGTCGCATTCGATTGCTGAAACTACACAGCGAGCGTAACTTGATTTTAAACTCTCCAAACGGTAGGGCGCCCGCGCCCCACTCTCCTCTAGTTTTTCAGTTCGGGGTTCCTTGGCAGCGTGATAAGGATCCTCCGGACGGGGGTCCGGGGGCGGGGGATCGGGGGGACGAGGAGGCGAGTGGTGGAAAAATACCGTCAGAAAGTTCTACGATTATACAGTTCATTATTTCTATTGTTGAGCATCTTCCGAAAATCTTCCCAAACATTGTTAATTCCCCGTTATTTGGAATATTGAATCAGGTTTGTTCCATTCTCAAAGGCCTAGGGGGATTAGTGTAAAATGGCAAAGAGAAAAAAGACAGAATCGCGAGCCACGGGATTTAGCATTATATATTGGAATTGCAGGGGAATTATAAGCAAAAAAGCGGATGTAGAAAAACTGTGCGAGTCACATGATATCATTTTCTTAGCGGAAACCTGTTTGAAGCCGGAACACTCCTTCCATATCCGAGGTTTCAGGGCTTTACGCTCTGATTGTACCGGCCCGGGCCGGAGAGGTGTTGCACTGCTAATTCGAGAAAACATTTCTTTCACAGAAATCAAGCTAAGGGGCGTTTTGGATCCCTCGGTCAAGGGTATTGGCGTCAGGGTCTGGTCCAAGGGAGCGGACGAAGCAGTTTTTGGACTTTATCGCCAAATTATCCAAATTAACCTTGCCTCAAACAAACGTGGGTCAGAATATTTAGACTAGCGGAATCTTTTCCCATGGCTATAATTATGGGTGACCTCAATGCGAATCATTCGCTCTGGGGCGCCCCCATGTCTAACTCGACAGGAAATGTCATTGCAGACATCTTAGATAAGAAACCATTTATGTTGGTAAGTCCTATAGTTCATACATATTTTCCCCCTCCGGGGCTTTCCCCGTCGATGCTTGATTTAATCATTGGATCAAGTAGCATCGCCTCTGCCGTCAAAGTTACGGTATTACAGGACACTATGGGAAGCGATCACCTCCCCGTGTGTGCCTGGATAAACAGATCAATCAAGACCCTCACAATTTTCTCACACAAGTGTAAATTTACGAAGGAGCAACTCAAGAGATTCTCGGCGGTCCTCGACAACACAGCAGCCCATATCGAGGATGAGGTGCTGAAGAATGGGGACGACGAGCCCCTGCTCCAATACCACACCTTCACCAGGCTCATCATGACAATAGTTGATAGTTTCTCGCCTACCACCAGGGAGGGCGCACGGGTGGGGCGTGGTGCCCCCCCCCCCGGGCCCCCCAATCAGCAGCAATGTTTATTAAATGTTTTTGAAACGTTTTTTTTTCATTGATTTTACATTTGTAGATTTTTATTGCCAAAAGACATTTATTAAACGTTAAAAAACATTTATTTTACATTTAAAATCCATTTGTTAAATGAACGTTTTTAACATGTTTATTTTATATTTATTTTACATTTATTTCATATTTATTAGTTATTTGCAACGTACATGTAACAAATATTTTTTTTACGTTTGTTTAATATTTATTTTAGATTTAATTTACATTTATTTTACATTTACTACTAATTAAGAACGTAAATGTAAAATACACTTTATGTTTATATTTATATTAATAAGTTATAGTATTCATTATATTACAACGCTATACATATAATATTCACTGTGAGTATCGATTATGTACTGAAGTTAATTCTGTGTGATTCATGTGATAAATATTAATTAAATACATAAATGTGGACGTGTTTTTTATATATGCATTTATAAATTATTAGTAAATGTAAAAAATGTGAATTAAATGTAAAATAAATGTAAATTCAATGTAAAATAAAATTATAATTATAAACTATAAAATAGATATAAATATAAAATAAGAATAATAAAGCAACTATAATTTTTATAAATTGATATATAAAATATTCTAGAAATATCCTAAGGACGTTGTTATAAACTTGATTAATCTCTTTGGGGGATTTTTCGGATTCAACGGTTTTTTCCGCGCCAATTGCATATATATATATATATATATATATATATATATATGTTCATCGCGCGCCGCGCGTACCGACTCGCTCGTCTTTCGTTTCCCTCTCCGTCCCTAGCGGCAGAAGCTCATCAGAGCTCAGTAGCGAGCGTAGCGATCGGATGTTTTCTTGTGCGAGAGTGATTGTAAGACTGGTGTCTGCCGGTGCCGTCGTGCAGACTAAGGGCAAGGGTGCCACCGGCTCGTTCAAGCTGTCGACCGACAAGCCGAAGGACAAAGCCATCAAAGGGGAAGGCGCAACGCGCGCGCCTCGCTGGTTCACTCGGACATCACGTGCGTGGAAAGCGGGGACCAAGAAGGACGCGCGGGAGAAGACCGCGATTGCGCGGAAACCGGCGGCCGCCACGAAGAAAACGACCGCCAAGAAGGCCGCTGAAAGCCCGAAGAAGGCAGCTTCCAAGACCGCGGCCGCCGCCAAAATCGCCGTGAAGAAGGGCAAAGCTGCCGCGGAGCCCAAGTCACCATTGAAGGCTAAGAAAGCCGTCAAGGCACCAGCGGTGAAGACCAAAACCCCCAAGCCGAAGAAAGCCAACAGCGAAGACCGTGAAGGCCGCGGCGAAAAAATAATTGGCCTACGAAGAATATACTCGCTACAGTCATAAATAGAGAAATAAACTGTTATAAAATCAAAAGACTCAGTGTCTTGACCGCGCGCGTCGCCCCACACCATCAAAATACACTTTTTATAAGAAATTTTTTTAGATTACAAACCACCTTTTTTTAATGTTAAAAAAACCTTTTTTTAATATTAAAAAAACGTTTCTCTTAATGTTAAAAAATGTTTTTTAAACGTTTTTTCTAATGTTAATAAAATGTTTTTTAAACGTTAAAATAACATTGTATTAACGTTGAAAATAGGTTTTTTAAACATTAAAAAAACGGGTTTTAAACGTTGAAAAAACGTTTATTAAACGTTAAAAAAACGTTTTTTTTTAATAAATAAAAAAGGATCTATCCCATTGATTAAACGTTTTTAAAAACGTTTATTAAACGTTTTTTGCAATGAAAAAAAAAACGTTTAAGAAACGTTAAAAAAACATTTTTTTGCTGATTGGGCCCTGGTGGAACAACGAATGTGCAGAGGCCGTGCGAAAGCGCAGCGCGGCCTGCAAGAAATGGAGAAACAATATGATAAACTCCAACTTTGAAAATTGGCAAAGCCAAAAGCTGGAAACGAAGAAAATTCTACGTAATGCCAAAAGAGAGGAATGGAAAAAATTCTGCTCCTCGCTTGACTACAAAACACCGACTTCCAGTATATGGAAAATGATAAAAAGATTTCGTAACCGGAAGACTGCCTCGGCGGTCGCTCCGGCGAACGAAGAGCAAATTAGAGAAGCTATCTCGAACATCTGTCCTCCCTCCTGCACAGGGTGTCCCCGGAACCAGAAGAAACAACCGCCTCGGGCGAACGCTTAGCGTGGTTGGACGACCCTTTTGATATGAGCAAGTTCAATGCAACTTTGGATGCTACAAAGTCCAAATCAAGTCCAGGGTTAGACAGAATTGACTACAAGATCCTCAAGGCTTTTCCCCTACGACTGAAGGAACTGCTGTTGAGAATTCTCAATAACTTGTACGCCGCCGGACAATTTCCGGAAGAATGGCTGCATTCCTTGGTCTACCTTATTCCCAAGCCCTCGGGTACTTGAGTCCGCCCGATAGCGCTGACTTCCTGTATCTTGAAGCTATTGGAAAAAATGATTCTCGCAAGATTACATTGGGTGGTGGAATCCCACACCACGGGTACGAACATCATCCCAGACTTTCAATTTGGTTTCCGTAAATTTCGTTCCTGTTCGGATAATCTGTCTATCCTGGCTGCGGAAATACACGCTAACAACTTCAAGAACAAAGTGACGGCTGCGCTATTCATCGATGTGAAATCGGCATTTGATAATGTCGTGCCGGACATTCTCGTGCAGGAGCTCGGGGATGCCGGTTTTCCGAGGGGCGTATGTGGATTCGTCAGGAATCTTGTCACTGAAAGGCAGGTTCAATTTGTGGTGGATGGCAGGCCGACACCCCCCCCCCCCCCGAGGTTGTCCCGCAAGGGCACCCCCCAGGGGTCGGTCCTCAGTCCGTTCCTTTTCAACTTCTACATGCGAAAGATTGCAGCTACTTTACACCCCAACTCCAAGATTCTTCAATTCGCAGATGACATCGTCATCTATGCAACCAGCAAAAGAGCTGCACGTGCATTAGGCTCCATCAGGGCTTCCCTCGTGGACATGGGTGCGTTCCTGCGTGCCAGAGGACTTGACATATCCCCGAGTAAGACTCAGCTGATGGTATTCTACAAGTCGGGCCCGGACCCCGCCGTCGGACAGGTAATAGAATACGAGGGGGTGGCAATCGCCCCCTCGAAGACGGTTTGTTTTTTGGGGGTGGTCTTAGACCCCCACATGAAAGGGCATGCTCATATGAATTCTTTGATTGATAGGGAGGGGGGGCGGTGGCCAACATCATATCCTCTTTGAGGGGGGTTTGGTGGGGCTTGCACCCCCAGCTCTTGCTAACTATTTACCGGGCCGTCCTCCGCGGCTCGGTGGAATACGCGTCTCATATTTTCTCACTCAAAAATGATAGAAAATTTCACCGTCTGGAAATAATTCAGAACAAGGCAATCAGAGCCAGCTTGGGGTATCGTATTTTGACACCCATTAACACAATGTTTGCGGAGGCTCGCGAGCCTCCACTCAAATTTAGGTTGAGATTTTTGGCCATGAGGTATCTTTTCAAAGTCATGTCGATTGAGGACCACCCGGTGGTGGGTGGTCTTCATAAAATTATGGACGCCATCCAGGATGACCCTGGAGGGCTTCAATACATCCAGGAAAGTTTCCCACTCGCGATATTGTTTTCGTAGACCACCCCTTATGCAAAGACCGTTAAGGTCTCTGTATGCCCTCCCATGTTCCAAAATTTGTATCACTCGGGGTTTGTGTCCCCACAGTGTTGGTTTCCAATGCAAGATTGGTTACAACTTTTATCCAGAGTTTCAAGAGCGTCAGCGCAGGCCATGTTCGAGCAATTGTTCGGCTCGTACATAAAGGACTCTCTGGTAATTTACACAGACGGTTCCAAAATCAAAAATGGAAATTACGTAGGCTCCGCCTGCTTTTCCCCGCGGCCGAGAGTCGAACTCATGTTCAGACTCTCAAGCCACGCATCGATCTTCACAGCTGAAACTTGGGCGATATATAATGCAGTGCTCATCTCTCTGGACCTGCGAGCTCGCAGAGTCACTATAGTTTCCGATTCTAGGAGTGTTCTGGACGCCATTAAGAACCCCCTAAAAAAGGGGTCGTTATTTGATCGCGCTAATTAAAGCCAAATTAGAACAGGCTCTCTCGGAAGATGTTCATATACAGTTCATATGGATCCCCTCCCATAAAGGTATAGTAGGCAATGAAAGGGCAGATGAGCTGGCCAAAAGAGCCATAAGAGAAGGTAGAATCGTAGCGGAGGGTATCCCGTTTACAGACCTATATTCGATACCGAGAGAAAAGCTATCCGCGGAATTTGAAAATTATTTGCGCATGCGAAGCCAAACATATGGCACGCACTATTATAATAATATATATGTTAAATCTGCTAAACCCTGGTACTTCCGCAATTAAGTCTCAACAGAGAAAGAGTAGTTACGATATCACGACTACGCGCTGATCACTATAATCTTAACCATAGTTTATATAGGAAAAATTTGATCGACAACGCCTCGTGTCCCTGCGGGGAGCAGATACAGGATTTTAACCATCTCATTTTTTCTTGTCCATTGACAGAGGCGTGGTCAACGAAACTACGTTTAGCTATTTTCCGAGCCCGCGGGCCAAATTGTCGTAACATTTATGATGTACTCAAAAAGCCAACCACCAAAATCTATAGACTCATCGTAGCGTTCTGCAAATCTGTTAAGGTGCAGATCTAAGTTTGAATCTGCCGCGTTCATGCGCGGCGCATGTGTCCCCACCATAGAACCTTAAGGGTTGGTTTATAATAGCCGTAATCGTTAACTTAGGCTGGTGCCGTAAAATTTGGAAGATAGGAAACCGGTACTACCGTTTATAATCCAATTATAAACGGTAGTACAGGTTTCCTATCTTCCAACTTTTACGGCACCAGCCTAAGTTAACGGTTACGGCTATTATAAACCAACCCTAATTGGTCCCGCACGAATGTCCCGTTACTCCGGCGTCCGCCAAGATAGTTGTCGCCACGGTAGCAAAACAATACTGACAGAGCAATTATACTAGACAAAGTTTACGGGCCGTATTGACCTCCGATAGGAGGCAGGAGGATTCCGTCGTGAGCCACCGTTGCGATCGCACGTGTGCTCTTCTGACTATGACGAGCGGCGGATTTTGTTTCTTCCTTATGGATCATCTGTCTCATTGAGTGGGTTCTATTGGTCATCCATCGATCCTTGAGATTCTGAGGGTCATCCTGGCTCTCTGTGAAAGACTTATGGGATGTCTCTTTCTTGGAACGGATTCGTCTGGTCCTCTGGTGATTCCTGTGATCTGGCGGGTTTCTGTTGACTTCCCTGGGAGAGGATCGCTTTGGAGAGAAGCTAAGGTATTCATAGTCTTCAAGATCGTCTTAAGTAATGTCTTGAGACGCTAATACGGCTCTGTGATTGGTTCATGACATCTTAAGATTGAACTTAAGACGATCTTAAATAACTATGAATACCGGCCTATGTCTCATTCTTGTTTCAAGGGAGAGTGGGTCTCCTTTAGCAAAGTAATAATCAATTTCTTGAGCTTGTATTTTAGATTTTATTTGTACATATTTGTTTCTTTTTCTGCTTTATTGATTATTTCTTTTCTTTCTTACTTTCTTTGCGTTCCCCTTATAAGTATATTATTTCGTGTCTTTTTTAGTTCAATTGCGTTTTTGCGTATTCAATCATTAATATTAGTTTATCTATTTTTTGTATTCCTTTTAATATATTTTGTGATTTATATGTATATGCTAAATTTAATTGTATAATTTCGAACTTCAACGGTATAATTGTTAATATTAGTTTATCTATTTTTCGTATTCCTTTTAATATATTTTGCGATTTATATGTATGTTTAATTCTAAGTGTATAATTTCGAACTTTAACGGTATTTGCTGTTTTCTTGTGCCTCGTTGACCTTATTTACGCGTTCGTGTATTTACTTTCTTTGTTCGTTTCTCTTTGCTTGCGTGTGTGTTTATATGCTTTTTGGCGTTTACATTCCTTGCGGAGTTCGTGAGCTTTTATTATTCTAGTCTTTCTTAACTTTGAATCATGCCGAAGTCCGGAAGTCGGAGATCTCCTAAAGAAAAAAATATTGAAAGTACTGTTAAGCGCCTCCGTACCGATGCGGGAAAAGAGAGTGATATTATATTAGAATCGAACAAAGCGTCTTCGGGTGAAGGGCACAGAACATATACTAATAGAAGCGCAAGCTCTTTGTGTAACATTGGAAACACGAAACGCCGCGCGATCGACGCGCTCCAAGTGGCATGGCCCTGGAACTACATTCTATATCTGTGGCTGTCCGCTGTGTTCCGAATACACTGCCAGTACTGAAAATCTATAATTTACGTTATACGTAAACTATAGATTTTCAATACTGGCAGTGTATATCGGAACACGGCCTATATGAACTGTAAATAATATAAATAATGTTATTTTCGTCATTAAATGAGGGAATGCGCAATAAAGAACAAATTAATTGCATATAAAATGAAATACATTTTTATTTCAAAATTTATAACATGAAATACATTTTTATTTTAAAATTTATAACATGAAATACATTTCTATTTGAAAGTGTGTAACATATAATTACATTTTTATGTCAGTGTGTAACATATAATACATTTTTATTTCAAATAAAGTCTATAATAATAGACATTTTAATTTCAAAGTATAACATAAAATACATTTTTATGTCAGTGTGTAACATAAAATACATTTTGATTTCAAATAAAGTCTATAATAATAGAACACATAACAGAATATACGATTCTATAATAAGTGGGAAAAAGAAAAAACCGTACAATTAAAGAGTTCGAAAACCAAATATATCAAAGAGAAACTAAAAATGCAAATAAGCAAAAGATGCAAGTAAATCACAATGATTTAAATTGCTTGGTTTTTTCGTAATGGCCTGAAGTTACCTGTACCGGTTTTTTCTTATCTTTAACATACGTATGTATTAAAAACTTTAAACTATCTTTGACGATTAGATCATCACATCGATGATTGCTACAGAAATCACTGCTGTAGTTATTAAAAAATATTTTTTTAAAAGCTGATTTTCTAAGTTTGACTTATGTCCATTTTCATCGCAAAATTTAAATAATCTATTGTGTACGTTTTGTATTAACGTAATCACCTGATTACTTGGATACGTTAACGAATCTTTGTCTGAATAGTCCTTAAAAACCGTGTACAGATGATGTTGTTCTTGTTGTGTACAAAACAAATCACTTTTACATTTTGAACAATTACATACTATTCTCTACGACTACATTAACATTACCGCTTCTTCTCGCTCATCTGTGATGCTTCTTGTGCATGCTCAAGTCGGTTACGTGGTGGAAGGTCTTCTGACATGTTATACTTGCGTTATTCGTAAGGCATGTGCGACTCCTCGTGTTTCGCTAGACTGGTCTTATTACTGCCTTTTAGGGCCTTTGATATTGCCTTCGGTAGCAGCAGTCTGAAACATTGAACAATACAATAAGATTTACACACTTAAAAAAGATAGATTCACAAATATATATACACAAATATATATATATATATATATATATATATATATATATATATATATATATGTATAATAAAATTTGCAGCAAAAAGAATGCAATTAAAAAAAAGAGATAAAGTAAAATCAAAAAAGAAAGCAAAGTGTAATAAGTAAAGAGAAAATATGATTCTAAGAATTTAGAAAAATAAAAGATAGTCCGAGTAAATTGTTATACGTACTTGTTGATGTACCAGCATGTGTCTCTGTAGATTGTTCAGCCTGTTGAACTCGCGATCGCACACTTCGCAATCAAACTTCTTGTCGGGATCGTGATGCTTCTTGTGCATACTCAAGTCGGTTATGTGGTGGAAGGTCTTCTGACATGTATCGCACGTATACTTGCGTTGTTCGTTAGGCGTATACCTGACTCCTCGTGTTTCGATAAGAAGAAGAAGAGCCCCTGATACTCCGCGATCGCGATCCACGAGGCATCACCGAAATTCAATATGGCCGTTGACTTTTCACTTTCACTTTTCGAGTCTCCGACGCCGACCATGCCCGATCGACGTTCGGCTTGCTTCGGCTCACGATATGCGCGCGCATTACCCCCGATCCTGCATGGCCCTGCCGCCATGATGTTTCTCCCCTTCTCCTACGAGTTTCACCCCCGTGGTGAAGGGCAACCTTCCGGTAGGGAAAAGTTTTTACTATCGTAAAAGAATAATAGATATACGGAATCAATTGTAGCGCCCTATCCTGTGCATATCGAGTCTCTTTCGTCTTCAGCGAATATTGGTAATATCCATCCCATGAGTTTAGGGAAATTGCTGATTGCGAAATTTAACAGCGTTTCTGCGATCCGGAGATTAGGAAAAAATCTAATTTGCGTGGATTTTTCTTCTTTTGCGGAGGCCAATGATTTAATATCTAGCCATAATTTCCTACCTACTGATCTGTTTGCTTATGCTCCGAGTTACAAGATTTTCCGGGTGGGGGTGATTAGAAATGTTAACCCTTCTCTTTCTATCGATGATATTTGCATGGGCATTTCGTGGCCTTTTGAGCCGGTTGAGATTTGCTCTCTTGAGAGGCTTAAATTCCGAGATAATTCTAGTAACGAGTTGGTTGATTCTGCCTCCGTTAAGGTGGTGTTTTCTTCCAACCTTCTTCCCTCTCATATCTACATATGGAAGGTTAGGTGTAGAATTCTTCCATTTATTAATAGAGTACAAAAGTGTTTGAATTGCTTTAGGTGGGGTCACTCTGCCTTTACTTGCAGAGGTAATAAATTATGCGAAAAATGTAGCTTGCATCATCCTTTTTCCGGGGATTGTGATTCGGGGCCTAAGTGTATTAATTGTGGTGGAGATCATTTCTCCTCAATACTATGTGTCCTGTTTATTTAGAATATAAGATAATTAATACTGTAATGGCATACACGAATGTTTCTCATGCCCAAGCTAAGAGAACTATTAAATCTAAAGAGATTAATTCCTGCCAACAAGCGGTGAATTTATTTAGGAATCATGCGTATATGATTTGGAATAAGCTTGATTTGTTCAGAGATGCTAGTCATACTCGTTCTCGTATTAATCTCACTCATAGCAAAAAGAAACGCCTTTGGCGTTTAGATAGTGCTGATTCTGATTTTGGCTCTCCTTCTGTAGTGAGTGACATCGGTTCACCTTCTGTGGAGATGACCCCTGGCGGTCGGGATGTTGTTCCTAGAGAACTGGATTTGATTGAGCCTAACTTGGAATCTCTGACAAGTACATTTCCTACTCCTGATATTATTCTTAATGATTTACGCTTTCTATATAATTCAGGTAAAACAGAGAAGGACAAAGCTACGGCTTTGTTGCATTATCTTCATTTAATTTTTAATAAACTAAACTAATCTTATTCTCATGGCTCTAAGGACCTTTCAATGGAACTGTAGAGGCATCTTTGGTAAGTTTTTTGAATTCTCTAATCTTATTTTAGATTTTGATATTATTTGCTTGTAAAAAATTAGGTCTTGCGCTTGCTAATTATAAACAAATTAGATTCACTTGGTGCCCTGCCTATATTGGAATTTTGGGAAACGAAAGAACAGACTATGTTGCTAAGGACGCCGCTATTAACGGTGTTCCCTTAATGAATAAAATATCTCATAGAGATATTTCTGCTTCCTTGTTAGGTTCTTATAAGTTAATTGACTTGGAATTTTTTGAGGAGATTAGTATTGGAACGGGTAGATTTTATATGGAAAATTTTCTTTAAGAATGGATTTGATATCTTATTTATCTAAATTTAATATTGACAGGCGATGGCTCGGTATTATTTCTCGTATTATTGTCGGCTACGCCTTTACAAATGTTACTAAATTTAAGTTTGGCCTATGCGACTCACCGGAGTGCTCTTGCGGATATTATTCTCAAGATATTAATCATTTAGTTTGGGCATTTGATTTTTATGATAAAGAAAGAAAAGATTTCATCAATGCGTTGCTTAATCTTAAACTGTTTGACCCTTTTTCGGTTGTTTATTTGTTTAATAATCTTATTAGGAAATAATTAAGGCGATTATTTGTTTTTTGAGCGATTGCAAGTTTGATTTGTGATTGATTGATATTGATTATTATGGAGCTATGGTACTCCTCTTTACCGACGATTTGAGAATGAGATCGTTTGTGTTATGGCAAGATGGCGCCTCTTTCCCCGGAGAGTCCCCAATTAATCTTGCTAAAAAGGCGTGGTACTTTGGCTCCTTCGGAGCCGGATATCCATTGGGGTACAAAGAAGAAGAAGAAGAAGATAGGAGGCAGGAGCCTGAGCAAATTAGAAGAAGAAAAAGAAGTTTTGCGCACACCATGGATTCTTCCACCATGATTTTACGTGCAAAAATATAGGTAAGTGTAAAAAGAAAATTTCATTCTGAACTTAGTAAAAAGTATTCTTGCAATAAAAGAGATATAGATTACAAAAGTAGAGGTAACCTAAAGTTGTATTTGAACAATTACATCAAATTATAGATCTATGAAATATAGAAATAAACTTATATTGTATGTACAAGTAGATATAAGTAATTTTGTCATCGTATGGAAACTCACAGTTCAAACTAACTATAAAATTGTTTGCAGATGCTTGCTGTCATTGTGAATACAGATAAAAGAGGTAGGAAAGCAGTGGAATACCTCATGCATTTCCAAGTAAGTTAGAAAAGCTTTAGCGAAGCTACTTAATCTTGTACAAATCATATTAAAGTACACATTAAAGAAATATAAATATATTTTATCATTGTGTAAGGTTTGGAATCTGTCTTGGGACCGTTGCGTAACAGAGGAATATGTGCTCAAAGATACAGAAGAGAATCGTCAACTTCAACAAGATCTAGCACAAAAAGCGCAGCTTCAGCTGTACGTATTCCTGAAACTCTAATATTATACAAATTTTATGATTTATTATGAATTGGTATACTATTTTTTTTCTCATGAAACAGGGGTGCTTATTTATATCGCCGCAAACGCAAGAAGAGAAGCCATAAGATGTCAAAGCGCTTAACCGAAACAGAGCATCAAGAACCTCGGCGTAGAGCGAGAAGCGGTAGCTGTCGAGCTACATCAGCTACGACCGGATCTTCCGAAGATGGCAGTTCAGGCCAACACGCTGATTATGATACAATAGTAAGTTTCATTTTCAAGTTAGGGCCATGGCACACAAAAAATCTTAAGCAGTAAAACTTGAACAGTAAGCGAATCAGCCAATCACAGTCAAGACCTCAAGGCATAAATGTAAGCGTTAGCGAATCTATACTGTTAATTTCTTTACTGCTTAGGTCTTACTGCTTAGATTTTACTGCTTAAGTTTTTGGTCTGATTTTAGTATGTCAATCAATTATCTAGTTTAAATATTTACCATCTTTATTAAAACTATGTTTGAATATATTCTTTTAATTTAACAAACAAATTAACTTTACAGAATTAGTAGGCCAAACGTGGAATGTTTATGCAGCGTCTGCTTTATTTGGCTTCCAACAAGATGATATTCACTTCAAACTGTATTCAAAAAGATTAAGAGAAGAGGTTACAAGTATCATCCCAGCCAGAACGCTGATGTCGATTCGACATCTAATCGACGTCGAAGAAGTCTAGAGTACGTCTAATCTAAATGAATGTCTAGAAATATGGCAATTTAGACGTCTTTTGCTCTGAGTATTTTAGCAATCTATTTGTGATATATAAACCATCGGAAGAGAGTTTTTCATAAAATTTCGAGATTTTACTTTGTGGACTGCTTGCTTTGGCCTAGACGTCTATTCGATGTTTAGTCGACGTCTAATGTGTGCCTTTTGATTCGATCTATATGTGCGTCAAAATAAGCGTATGTTTTGTACTTTGTCTACATTTGCTAAAAGTGAGATAAATATTTAGAAAACAAGGTAAAAAATATTGTGGATTGCTTGCTTCGGCCTAGACGTCTATTCGATGTTTAGTCAACGTCTAATGTGTGCCTTTTAAAAAACGTTACCTATACACATCTGAAACTGAATTTAATACGATTTCAAATATAAGATCCAACTATGAATTTCGGAGCCGGGCTTAAAGCCTTGTGTCCACGATTCAAGAACTTGGTCGAAGATCTGGGACAAAGATGCAATTGGTTAATTTTTTTTCCGTCCCAGATCTTAGACCAAGTTCTAATTAGATCGTGGACACAAGGCTTTATTATAGGCACTTAAAACTAACATCGAGATAACATCCCTTATAGAAAAGTATTACTAAAGTACTCAGTAATAAATTACTGAGTCTAGTAATTTTTTACTGGCGATTAGTATTTTATTCTTGTATTTCAGTAGTTGAACTACTGGCAAATGAGTAATGTGTAGTAGTATTAGTAGTTCTTCCGGGATCCGAAGTACTGATACAAGTACTTCAGTATTTGCTTATATAGTAAAAAAGTACTGAAGTATTAGAGATTCTAGTAGTTGAGCTTAGACGTGAAGTACTGATAGAATGAGTAAGTAGTTTTCCTATAGTAATTCATTACTTGGTCTAGTACTTACCCACTAAACATGAAACCTTCAGGTGACGTTACATTCGAGAAGAATACATCTTATTTAAAACGTTTCATAATAAATGTTTATACAATGTTGTATAGAAGTTTCAGTAAAACGTTTTATTTCTAACATCTACAGAACGTCGCAAAAACATTCCATTTTGGTATTTAAAACAAACATTTGGAGCGTTTTAAATGAAACGTTGCGTGACGTTCAAGCTACATCCAGTTTGTAACGTTACATATTATCCGTTTTGCAACGTTTAGAGAACATTTAATTTGTAATGTGCCATTTAAAATGTAAGCTTAACATTATATATGAAACGTTTCTAAAACATTTATTATAAAATGTTGCATGAACTTTTCATGTAAAACGTTCATTTTGGGACATTTAGAAATGTTTTAATAACATTATATATCTGATTTTACTAAAATGTTTACTGTACGACTACGTCGTACGAGTGTTACATACTTATATAAAGTTTTATTTAATTGTAACATAACAATGTTTCAACAACGATATATGTGCGAGCTACATGTAGAACGCATAATGCGCGACGTACAGAGATGAGCATATATAGACTGTTCGGTCAAATTTTAAATACGAGAAACAGATCCCATCAGATGCCATCTATCGGATAAACCGAATATTAAATTAGTATTCGGTTTCTCCGATAGATGGCATCTAATGGAATCTGTTTCTCGTATTTAAAATTTGACCGAACAGTCTATATAAGAACGATATCAAGAGACACGTATACCTTATATTTTATCGTCTATTATGTTATTGTTACTTTGTGTTTACTGTGATTTTTAAATGACATTTTTGGTAACATTTATTCTCTCGTAGAGAATAAATAATAAAAATGTTTTTGTTAATTATTTTCCACGGGACAATAAATGTGAAATTGTGAATATGTCACAAAAATTTCATCTGTTTTAACTCAAATAATGGAAAATAATGTTTTGTGTATGTTCTACAAACATTTCACAAACGTTGCAAATAGAACGTTGCAAACAAACTTTTCAGTGACGTTTTATATATGTTTTACAAACGTTTCATAAACATTGCAAATGGGACGTTGCAAACAAACTTTTCAGTGACGTTTTATATATGTTTTACAAACGTTTCATAAACGTTACAAATAGAACGTTCCATATGAAGAGAAAATGCGTGAGGACATTTGTGGTTGTGGCAACGTTGCAAAAACATTTCTGGAACGACACAAAAAAAGTCGCACAGCTTAAATTTAACGTTACTGCAATGTTGTTGAAACGAAATTTTGTTTACTGGGTAAGTACTGGTATAGATGAGATTCAACACTGGGGCGGCAAACGCCTGAAGTACTGAATTCATATAATTCATTGTCCTTAAGGATCGACAGGAGTCATTTATTACTAGAATCGTAAAATCCGTATTATGGCATAAATTATTCACTTACAATAATGATTTTAAAAAACATTTATTTAACATTTATTCAACATTAATTTAATATTTGTGTTATATTAATTAATTATAATTTTAATAATGATTTTAAAAAACATTTCTTTAACATTTATTCAACATTAATTTAATATTTATTTTATATTAATTATTCATTTGCAATAATAATTTTAAAAAAACATGTATTTAACATTTATTACACATTATTTGATATTTATTTTACATAAATTATTTATTTACAATAATAATTTTAAAAAACAATTATTTAACATTTATTCGGCAATAATATAATATTTATGTAATATTGATTATTTATTTGTAATAATAATTTGAAAAAACATTTATTTAACATTTATTTGACATTAATTTAATATTTATTTTATATTAATTATTTATTTGCAATAATGATTTAAAGAAAACGTATATTTAACATTTATTTGACATTAATTTAATATTTATTTTACAATAATTATTTATTTACTATAATAATTTTAAAAAACATTTATTTAATATTAATATTAACTTAAAATATTATTTAACATTAACTATTTAATTATAAGAAATCATCATTTTTCTGTTATTGTTTTGCTCTATAAATTATGTGGCGGTAGGGGCCTACGGTTATGACATGTAGACAATATATAACACTTACATTAAATTAAGAAGTAGTCTACCACGTAAGGCAGTTGGCTCACGATCCAGAGGTCCCGAGTTCGAATCCCATTAAGGTAAGTGTGTTTTTTAAGACATTTAATCAGTTACAAATACTTATTTTCAGATGGAATCATCATAGGCTGCATCTTAAGAAACAAATTTAGTTAAAAAATAGTAATAAAATTTCGAAATAAATATAATTTTTTTTTATTTTGGGTGAATGTCGGAAATAGGTATGTGTCTGCCGTAGCTAAATAAGTGTCTGCCGTAGCTAAATTTTTGTGACCCTTACCTAACTTACGACTAAAATTTAGCTACCGCACACAAATTCTTGCTGCCGTAGCTAATCTTTTCTTTCCGTGTAGTGTACTGAGTACTTCAGTAATACTTTTCTATGAGGGATGTCAATAAGACGTCGGAAAGACGTCGAAATCTTAGATCGATTAGACATCTAAATATGGACCGTTTTTAGGTCTATATAGATCTTAATTTAGATTAGACGTAGATGGTAGATAGATGTTAGCTCTAGACGTCTATTTGACGTCGGATCGACGTGACTATTCTGGCTGGGATGTCACATGAAGATGTAACTTACGACGCAAAGTTCTTTTAATTTAACAAACAAATTAACTTTACAGAATTAGTAGGCCAAACGTGGAATGTTTATGCAGCGTCTGCTTTATTTGGCTTCCAACAAGATGATATTCACTTCAAACTGTATTCAAAGAGATTAAGAGAAGAGGTTACAAGTATCATGTCACATGAAGGTGTAACTTACGACGCAAAGTTTTCTGTTGTGGAGAATATTATCTCCAGACCAAATGAAGATCATCCAGCAATCAAGGTAAAAGAATCGACACATAATTTTAATTCTTGATCTTTTATTTAATATCTTATTCGAACATGTATATTGGAAATGCAACAAAGTTTAAGTTTGCTTAAAATATATTTTAGATTGAAGTTATAGCTAAGACCAATGGTCGTGAAAAAGATGTCGAGAAACCTATTTATAAAGGGATATTATTCTGGAGGATAACACAGACTGAATCAAATATACAGAATTCCATAAAATTGCCCCTTTTGCTATGTCGTGGCACGCAGTGCACGCTATCATTGGTCGTATGTTTGATTGCTTGGTAATTGCTCTACCAGCTAACGAGGATGACTTAAGCTGGCTGATTCCAATTATAATTATGACAACTGACAAAGAGGACCCAACCGATACTTTCTGGTGAAATTCAAATGGAATACACAGTGTCAGAATTACCGGTTACAGATACCATCACAGTTAAATTTCACACTCCAGACCTGAGAAAGATATTATCAGCGTACGAATATTAACGTTTAGAATTATACAAAAATATCCAGTATTGTTTGTAGCACATATTTTATACCGCTATTTATTAATTCGCAGCATTATCGAAGATCGAGATGACAGAGTTAACATATCTCTTGATTATGAACACATAGAAATGTTTTATGAAGTCTTGCACAAGCAAATGTTAAGGCTCCTGGATGCTCAGCCGAGAACTCCGCGTTGACGGTGGCGACATCGGTAGAATCGGTAGAAATAAGAACTATAAGGCGAGAAAATAGCCATATTCGTGGAAAGTGACATGTCGACAAGCCTATTTTGTTGTGCGTGCCATTGCAATATGAAACATAAAGTCAGTAGGTCGCACGAGCACCTTCGCAAAAAAGCAGAAACATAGCATAGATTTCGAGCTTGATCCCGCGATATCCTCGTATTTCGGTGTTTAAGGCTACTTCCATATCTATCTCATTAAATTAGATTTCGAAGATCTCCGAATATTACGAAACAGTTCTGTGACTCTGGGAATAATCCAATAAACTCTTTAATAATGAAAACATTTTAAAGAATAACATTCCGCGCCGCGAATTGTTTAAACTCGATTATTATTAAAAGGGTATAATAACTCCTTAATTATAATGGTTTTACCATTCTTTTTTGAGAGGAAATTTTTATTTTAATTGAAGATGAAAAAGCAACATAAACATAAATTTATTACAAGCTTATTTGGTCACCGTTGGAGAATGTTGCGTTTTTAATAATATGCTTCTCTCTCTCTCTCTCTCTCTGTAAATAAAGAAAATAAATCTCTCAATAATGCTGTGCCCGTGTATTTCAGTTTAAAAAACGAAATCTGTTTTTCCAAGCTCGCGAGTGAACGTGATAAAAAAAAAAAAAGAGACAAGTTCGTGCGGATGTCAGTTGTTTCTGCAGTATGCGTAATGTATGATACTCGGGAAAATTATGGTACGTTATTTAATATATATTTATACATTTATATACATATATATATATATATGTGTATATATACATATATATACTAGAAATTTATGTAATTTAAGTATAAAAAAAGGATTATATTTAAATTATTATAATCAAAAGAAGAATAATTTTAGATCGCATAGTATATGATAGTTATTAAACGATTATAAACCGCCGTGTAACAGAGCTCATTTTGGGCGCGTTCAGAACAACCGCTGTGGTCAGACTCTGACTTCTAGGCTGCATTCGCGGAGCACGCTTTCAGCGCTATTGTATCATTCTATCTTTATTATTTATTATACGTAAAACAAGGATAGAATGATGTAAAAGCGCTAAAAGCGCGCTCCCCGAACGCAGCCCTAGAGACTCTAGTTGTGCTGAACGCGCCCAACGCGACTCTAGTTCTGCTGAAAGCGCCCAACGCGCGGCACCGATTGCTATTTGTTTTCGCCTCGTCTGTCCTGTCGCACGACTCCTGAGTCGCTCTCGACTGCCCTCGACGACTTGTTTCGACCTGTTTGCAATTTATAAGTGTTTATAAGTTACGAAAACGAAGAGTGAGTACGCTGCCGAGCTTTACAAAATTCAGTGACTGGAATTAGTGTTAAGGGGATCCTAAAGCGAAGGCCGAACTCCGACGATGTCGCTGTTTTACCGACAAAATTACCGACAACCCTACAAATTTTCGCACAGCTCCAGCTTTTTAAAATAGACACACCGCCAAGGTTAGAATTGACAAGTCGTGAAAACATCAGCTTTATACACAAATTTGGTAGCTTTCATGCACAATGCAACAACAGAGCCGCGTCCGTTGGAGTGTCTACTTTAATTCTGCAAAAGGAATTATAATTCTATACAGCCAATAAATAGTTGGAGCTCTGCGAAATCATGGAAATCTCGAGCGTATACAGACCGAAAATTTTCCGTAAGCTCCAGATTTTTATTGGCTGTATAGAATTATAATTCCTTTTGCAGAATTAAAGTAGACACTCCAACGGACGCGGCGTGTTGTTTGCATTGTGCATGAAAGCTACCAAATTTGTGTATAAAGTTGATGTTTTCACGACTTGTCAACTCTAACCTTGGCGGTGTATCCACCCTAAACGTAAATATAAATGTCATTATACTTTCTTTCTTCCTCTGCGTAAAATCGATCACAGCCGTATCCGTTTGCGTTTATACTTTAATTCTGGAGAAGGATTTATCATTCCATGCAGTCAAAAAAAACCTGGAGCTTACCGAAAATTTGTCAATTTGTCGGTAATTTTGACGGTAAAACAGCGACATCGTCGGAGCTTTAGGATCCGTGGTCGTAAGTAGTTGTAAGAGTGTTGTAGGCGTGGTTGTAAAGCGGTACTTCCGGTTGTAGAGCGTGTTGTGGAAGATGGTTGAACTTCATCTTTCACGACTACAACAGATGTGGACGTAAGAGCCAACCAATCAGAGTGCTGTGTCGAAATACACGTAAAAACAACTCTCAAGATCTCAAGTTGGAAATTATTCTTTTTATTGTAGTGTGTTTTTGGTTTTCATCGTTTTCATCATGGAACACGAAGAAAGTACTGCTCTAAGTTTCGAGACACAAAACTGCACTCTGATTGCAGGTTGCTGTAATCAAGTTTACAACGTATCTTTACTCTATTGTAGATTGATCCGTTGTACAAAATTCACGACTACTGCTACTCCTACTCCTACAACTCTACGCTTACGCAATTGTAGAATAGCCTTTAAGTAGTGGATTGATACGACGTGGATTTGACACGATGGCAGAGGATGATGATAGCTAGGCCTGTAAGTATCTTCCAAAAGCACAGTTTTACGCGGCTTTTTTGCGCAAGTTTTTTTACGCGATACCAGCAGTGAAACGTACTCCTGTGTACATGATCGAATGTCATATGTTTGTTTGCAATTTATAAGTTACGAAAACGAAGAGTGAGTACGCTGTCGAGCTTTACAAAATTCAGTGACTGGAATTAGTGTTAGTGGATTGACACGACGTGGATTTGACACGATGGCAGAGGATGATGATAGGCCTGTAAGTATCTTCCAAAAGTACAGTTTTACGCGGCTTTTTTGCGCAAAGTTTTTTTACGCGATTTAGCCTGAGCATAAAGACTTACATATATATATATATACAGGGAGTTTGAAACAAAAGTACCTAGCCGAAAAATGGGGGTAGATTGAGTCAAACCGAGACAAAAAGTCATGTACCATTTTGCAAGATTCGCAATAGTTAACAAATTATTAATTGATACGTCTGAGCAAATGAGCGCATGAGAAGCGATAGGCCGAACTCGGCAGACATGTAAAATACCATTTAATACCATAAAATGGTATTTTACGTGTCTGCTGAGTTCGGCCTACCGCTTCTTATGCGCTCATTTGCTCAGACGTATCAATTAATAATTCGTTAACTATTGCGAATCTTGATAAGTCTTGGTACGAATCTTGGTACGAATTAATTGATACGTCCGAGCAAATGAGCGCATGAGAAGCGGTAGGCCGAACTCAGCAGACACGTAAAATACCATTTTATGGTATTAAATGGTATTTTACATGTCTGCCGAGTTTGGCCTACCGCTTCTCATGCGCTCATTTTCTCAGACGTATCAATTAATAATTCGTTAACTATTGCGAATCTTGCAAAATGGTACATGACTTTTCGTCTCGATTTGACCCAATCTACCTCCATTTTTCGGTTGGGTACTTTTGTTTTAAACACCCTGTATATATATATATATATATATATATATATATATATATATAACTACTGTTTCCGATAACAGGGTTCATATATTCGCTATATATTATACCAGCAGTGAAACGTACTCCTGTGTACATGGTCGAATGTCATGTTCTCCGGGGGGGGGGGGGGGGGTATACATATACATATATGTATATATATTTTTTAACATTATATTTAAACTGTTTTTTCATTGATTTAATATTAGAATATGTTTCAATTGTTATTGATTATTTGATAAATATAACTGTTGAACGTAGCAAAGAGCGATTCTTACTAAATTTGTAGGGAAACGTTCTTGCAATAACATATAGTGATTGAGCAAATATTTGCTACAATACGCGATTTTCCTTAATTGTTATTAATTTTTTATTAACATTTTTTTCCAGTTTACAGCAAAGAGCGATTCTCTCTAAATTTGTAGGGAAACACGTTCTTGCAATAACAAAACAATTGAGCAAGTATTTGCGACAAGACGCGGTTGTCCTTAATTGTTATTAATTTTTTTTTAACAATTTTGTTTCTTGCATTGCACTGCCATCAATAGTTCATTCTATATGTCGATGACACAAGTGGTTAGGCGTCGAAGCGCAGTTTATTACTTTTTATTATTTTACTGTTTTGATTGAAACGTATGATTGAAACGTTTTTTACTATTGAATTAAAATTAAAATTTCCTTTTTTTTATCATGGTTTTCCCCTTTTCTCCTATAATAAAAAAAATAGGGGATACGATTCCTGCGATAAAGTTGTAAACGTAAGTCGGATACGTAACCTACTCGGCATGTAATATTTCAGAAACATTTTTGCAAAATTCTATTTTAACACGGAAAGAACTGTATATTAATAGTTCATATATCTGCTTTGTTCTAAATGTAAGAATTTTTTGTATCCGCGGTCCTAATAAATATTTCTTCATAATTAATACATGGTATATTGAGATTCACCAAATATTATTGAATTTGTCAGTATGATTTGTATGCGAGTATTAATAAATATACTTACATTAATAATTAATATAAATTTTTTTAAATATAAAAACATTAGCTTTAATATACACATAATTTTTTAAGAATTGATGATATTTCTGCTATAGCAGTCATGTATGTACATTATTTACTATTATATATTACGAATTTATATTAACTTTTTTATATTTTTGACAAAGAAATTGAGTTCAAATTTATGGTATATTAATAATTATTCAACCATTTTTTTTAGTGAAATATTACACCTTTCAGCAATTATTCAAGTATTTTTCTCAGTGTGATATTTCAGAAATATTTTACGACCGTTTCTGCACACTGAGAAAAATACTTGGATAATTATTACCTAATATACTATAAGTTTGAAATCGATTTCTTTGTCAGAATTATATAAATGTTAATATAAATTCGTGATATTTAATAGTAATGTACGTGACTGTACGTGCAAAAATATCATCAATTCTTATAAAAATATGTATATATTAAAGCTAATGTTTTTATACTTAATACATTTATATTAATTATTAATATAAGTATATTCAATATAAGAATTCAAATAAATCACTTTGTTTGTCATAAACGATCTAATATTTCACGTAAATATAAATTTATATATGACAGAGTTAATAATGTTATTATTAATACTTGCATACAAATCGTACTGACAAATTCAATAATATTTAGTGAATCTCAACCATGTATCTCCGCATAAATTAGTACGGCAGAAGGAGCATACTCCCCAGCTAGAGAAACAATCAACAAAGGAGACAATTGTTTGCAAATCCTCTCAAAAGATTAACAGAAAACAAGTGGCCGAACGTATCTATAACAACATAAGTGAAAAACAAAGGAAGGTAAAAGATAAAAAAATCGTGCTCTCTGAAAAGCTTAGTCATTTGCTGCAGAGTAAGAAACTTCAAAAACCTTGTAGGGATAAAGCATCCTTGTATGAAGATGATGAGACACTTGTTCAACAAAATGTGGACGATGATAGTTTATTGGATAGAAATCAAAGTATTGAAGTAGGACAAGATATCGATATCTAATCGACGTCTTTTCGATGTATCATTTCTTACTGGATAGTAAAGAGAATAATTGTTTTAATTTTGATTACTGTTTAGCACTAAAGAGGATAAACCTATATTATTTTGAAATTATTCATTCCTAATTTTGTAACTTCGAAGTTAATATCTCTTAAACAAAGCGTTTGCGAGCATACCTCTAGAGGAAAAATTTTCTTGTTTTGAGATCCTATATACTCATATTTTAAGTTTGGTCGTTTAACCCGGAAACATCCTGTATAATATATAATATAGTATAATTAAATTTTTTAAAAATTAATAAAACTTTTAAAATAAAAATTTACGTGGCAATTATTCGATTTTAAGAATTTATACAATTTTTTTTGTGCGGACTCGAAACTTCTCTTATTTGTTGATTAAAAGCAGAAAAATATAAAGTATAAAATAAAAATATAAAGTAACTATTAGAGTAACTATTAAATTAGTTACTAGTTATCAAAAAAATGTAACTAAGTTAAGTTAAAGTTATAGATGAAAAAAAAAAACGAAGTTAAGTTATAGTTACCAAAGAAAAGTAAGTATAACTGTAACTTCGTTACAAGTAACGAGTTACTTCCCAACCCTGCCTAATACATATTACAAAAGTTTGTCTATACATGGAATAGTGCTGTCTGATGTTTATAAATTTTGAATTAATCAGTGCAACGAGTTAACCTTTTGCAATCCCCTAATTCTTTTTTTTACTTAATAAGATTATGAATGTCGTCCAATTATGCGATGATATAAAAAAGTAAAGCCAATTTCGTGTTTTTTTTTTTAATAAGTGCATTTGAATTGCCCGTCAATAATCATAGTCCTCACTTGCGTGTCCGGGCAACGTCTTTAGTTATCATTATTATATTAATATTATATTATTTTGTATTTAATATACGAATCTTATATTAATATTAATATTAATTAATTAATATTATTAATATTTATTTTACTCGTATATCAAAATAGTTTTTACATTGTTTTTAATATTTTCCATTTATATATATTATTAAAAAGTTGTGGAACACTATAAAGATGTGTAATATATGAGTATAAGCACGAAGGAAGCATCAGAGTCAGAGGATCACCACTAGTCCATTCATCAAACAGGTTAAGCGACGTTTGCGTGGTACCACACTCGGAGGGAGCGTCCCGTTTGACCACGTTAATATTGACCACGGTCCCGATTGACCACGTTGATATTGACCACGTTGCAATTGACCACGTTTCGATTGACCACGTTGCGATTGACCACGGTCCCGATTGACCACGGTTTTGATTGACCACCGTTCCGATTGACCACGGTTCCGATTGACCACCGTCCCGATTGACCACGGTCCCAATTGACCACAGTCCCAATTGACCACAGTTTTGATTGACCACGGTCCCGATTGACCATCGTCCAGATTGACCACGGTCCCGATTGACCACCGTCCCGATTGACCACAGTCCCGATTGACCACAGTCCCGATTGACCACCGTTCCGATTGACCACCGTCCCGATTGACCACCGTCCCGATTAACCACCGTCCCGAACTAACCTATATAGGTTAATGACGCGCTTTAAACAATTAAATACTTTTAAAGCGCGTCACTAATCGTCAATCGGGACCGTGGTCAATCGGGACCGTGGTCAATCGGGACGGTGGTCAATCGGGACGGTGGTCAATCGGGACGGTGGTCAATCGGGACGGTGGTCAATCGGGACGGTGGTCAATCGGGACGGTGGTCAATCGGGACTGTGGTCATTCGGGACTGTGGTCAATCGGGTCGGTGGTCAATTGGGGCCGTGGTCAATCGGGACGGTGGTCAATCGGGACCGTGGTCAATCACAACGTGGTCAATTGTAACGTGGTCAATCGCAACGTGGTCAATTTCAACGTAGTCAATCGGGACCGTGGTCAATATCAACGTGGTCAAACGGGTGCCACTCCACTCGGATGGGTAACCGCCTGAGAGAGCGGGTTTTTTTAAGCAGACACGCGATGTCATAGTATAGTATAATGTAATTCCTATAGAGATGATAAAAATCAAATTAAAATTTTTTGTAACTGTTTTCGACATCGAATCAATATCGATTCGATGTCGATCGGTATCGATAAATGCTCTAAACTGTGACCATCTGAATATCGAAATTGATGTGAGGATCGATTTTATATTGATATCGAGATTTCGATATCTAATCGACGTTTTTTCGATGTATCATTTCTCATTGGAAAGAGAAAGGCTTTGGAAAATGCAAAAAGCGAGTTTAGAAAATAGAATAAAACAGCTGAAAAAGAAAATAGAAAAAGTGGAGAACAGTGGAGGTGAAAAGTTAGAGAGCAGCGAACTAATGAGGAAGATGAAGGAGATGGAAAGAAACTCCGAATTAGCCGAAAGGAGAAGAAGGAAAAATTATATAATTATAAAAGGAGTGAGTAAAAATAGAAAATGGAAGTGAAAGAAAAGAGAAGATGGAGAAATTCCTTGGAGAAATCACCAAAAAGAAGGTGGAAGTGGACGAAGTGCAGGCAAGTGGCTAGGGAGAGTACAAAATGACGCTAGTCAGATTCAATAGGTGAGAGGATAATAGAGAAATAATGACAAATAGGAAGGAGATAGGAAGAGTAAGAAAGATATTTATGGATCACGATCTGACGGCAACAGAGAGGCAGATACAAAAACATCTATGGAGTATAGTAAAAGCAGAGAGAGAAGAAAGGGGAAGAAACCAACGATAGAATATCAAAAAATATGGATAGACAATTCCGAAAGGAAATGGAATGAAAGCACCGAACTAGAAGACAGAGGTGTTTTTCGAAAAGAGTAGAGAAGAGAGAAGACAGAGAGAGGGAGAGAGGGAGAGTGAGAGAGGAGGGAGAAGAGGAAGATAAGGCGGAAAAAGGAAGAGGATTGAGGATATGCTTTTGGAATGTGGTGGGACTAATTAATAAATGTGAAGAAACATGGGATTATTTGGAAAGTTCTGACGTGATAGTACTAGTAGAAACATGGGTGGAAGGAGATAAATAGAAGAAGATTAAAAATAAGATGTCCAACAAATTTATTTGGAATTGTGTACCAGCGAAAAGGGAACACAGGAAAGGAAAAGCAAAAGGAGGGATAATAACAGCAGTCAACAAGAATTTGAAAGTTATAGAGGTTATAGAGGTTAGGGAGGTTAGCGACGAGGTGGTAAAAAGCAGACTAGAGTATAATAGAAACAAATGGAGAATAATCACGTTGTACAGTCAAAAGATGGAAGATACGATAGAAACACTAAGGGAGAAGGTACAACGAGGACCGATAAATAATGAAGAAGAGAATGAAAAGAGGAGCGAGACCAGAAAGTCAGTAGATAAAATCGTAAATAGAGAAGAACGTATATTAATAGATAAAATAGAAGAAAGAGGATGGGCGATATTAAATGGGAGTTTTTGAAAGGAAGGGAGATAGACTTATATAGGAGATTTAGGATCATCGGTTATAGATTATGTCTTAGGGAATGACAGAGCAAGAAAAGAAGTAAAAATGGTTGAAGAAGTCATTAGAACGGAATCGGACCATGTTCCGCTGGAGGTGGAGTTAACAGGACCACAGGTGATGGAGACAGGGTAAAGGAAGGAAGAAGTGGAACTAGAGAGAAGCGACTGGACAGAAGAAGGGAGGAAAGAATATCATGAGAAATGTGAAGGATGGTCGAGTACACAAATAGATACAGAGGGTATCTGGGGTGCATTCGGGGAGCACGTTATTAGCACAATTATCGTCCAAAACCGTTTGAGGAGACGCTTTGTGGCGCTATGATACACGATAATGACGTCACTAAAGGCAGCGTGACGTCATCACTAGCGCTATTTTTGCTATTATTTTCGAGGTGAGACACGAAATGCTATTGACGCTTATTCTCTCCTCGAACACTTGATTGCGTATAAGGGCTGCTTTCAGAATACTGCAGATAACGAAACGTAACCAATGTCAATTCCAACAATGGACCAAGGACCAAGTGAAGTTAAAATTAATCTGTTTGGTGAAGAAAAAGGAATAAATTATTCTATCAAATTGTCTCCAGAAGATGCTGCGCGTGCAAAGAACGGTAAATAATTGATGATACAGGTTATGTAGGTAGTATTCTATTTGCTGTGTAATTATGATCAAATACAAGTTGTAGGTAAAATAATTAACGCTATAAATGCAAACGCTATGAACTACGTTCGGGGAGCCAATAGCGCGATAGCGATAGCAAGCTCCCCGAACGCAGCTTTAGAATAAAATTGCAATATGGCCGATGATGCGAGTTGTGCGAGTGTCAAGTGTGAATAATAAACGAGTTTTTCATTTTAACTTTATTTATTGAGTTTTATGCCATTATTTTACCTACAACTTTTATTTGATCATAATTACATAGCGGGAGCGTCCCGTTTGACCACGTTAATATTGACCACGGTCCCGATTGACCACGTTGATATTGACCACGGTGCAATTGACCACGTTGCGATTGACCACGTTGCGATTGACCACGGTACCGATTGACCACGGTTTCGATTGACCACAGTTCCGATTGACCACGGTTCCGATTGACCACCGTCCCGATTGACCACGGTCCCAATTGACTACGGTCTTAATTGACCACCGTCCCGATTGACCACGGTCCCGATTGACCACCGTCCAGATTGACCACGGTCCCGATTGACCACCGTCCCAATTGACCACAGTCCCGATTGACCACAGTCCCGATTGACCACCGTCCCGATTGACCACGGTCCCGATTGACCACCGTCCCGATTGACCACCGTCCCGATTGACCACCGTACCGAACTAACCTATATAGGTTAATGACGCGCTTTAAACAATTAAATACTTTTAAAGCGCGTCACTAATCGGCAATCGGGACCGTGGTCAATCGGGACCGTGGTCAATCGGGACGGTGATCAATCGGGACGGTGGTCAATCGGGACGGTGGTCAATCGGGACGGTGGTCAATCGGGACGGTGGTCAATCGGGACGGTGGTCAATCGGGACGGTGGTCAATTGGGTCCGTGGTCAATCGGGACTGTGGTCAATCAGGACTGTGGTCAATCGGGTCGGTGGTCAATTGGGACCGTGGTCAATCGGGACGGTGGTCAATCGGGACGGTAGTCAATCGGGACGGTGGTCAATCGGGACCGTGGTCAATAAGGACAGTGGTCAATCGGGACCGTGGTCAATCACAACGTGGTCAATTGTAACGTGGTCAATCGCAACGTGGTCAATTTCAACGTAGTCAATCGGGACCGTGGTCAATATCAACGTGGTCAAACGGGTGCCACTCTTACATAGCAACCCAGATAGCACAGTGACATCAAATGCCGTAATAATGCCGTCTTAGTGACGGAAATTTGACGTGTTGCCGTCACTAAGACGGCATTATTACGGCATTTGCCGTCACTAAATGTCACTTTGCTATCTGGAAAATAGAATACTACCTACATAACCTGTATCATCAATTATTTACCATTCTTTGCATTCGCAGCATCTTCTAGAGATAATTTCATAGAATAATTTATTCCATTTTCTTTATCAAACAGATTAATTTCAACGTCACTTGGTCCTTGGTCCATTGATGGAATTGACATATGGTTACGTTTCGTTATCTGCAGTATTCTGAAAGCAGCCCCTATACGCAATCAAGTGTTCGAGGAGAGAATAAGCGCCAATAGCATTTCGTGCCTCACCTCGAAAATAATAGCGAAAATAGCGCGAGTGATGACGTCACGCTGCCTTTAGAGTGACGTTATCATCGTATATCATAGCGCCACAAAGCGTCTCTTCGAACGGTTTTGGACGAGAATTGTGCTAATAGCGTGCTCCCCGAATGCACCCCTGGTAGGAAATGAAGGAAAAAGTAAGAAGCGCGCGCTATCACGAAGCATAAGAAAAGGATAATGCCATGGAGATTAGGAAGCAGAGAATGGCACAATAATGAATGGAAGGAAAGGAAAAGAAGATTGAGGAGATTGATTTAATATCATTAGATGTCACCTCACTTTTTACCAATGTTCCGAGAGATTTAGTGGTGGAAAGTGTTTCAAAAAGGTGGAGGGAAATTTCAGAACACATAGACATTCCTCTTGATGAATTTATAATTGCGATTAGAGTAGTCCTCATTTCCACATATTTCTCTTTTAACAACACTTTCTATAAACAAATTTTTGGCAATCCGATTGGTTCACCGTTATCTCCCAAGGTGGTGGACTTAACTATGCGCGATCTCGAGAAAATTGCAAAAGGTTCAATTATTGTCCACGGTTTTACTTCCGGTATGTGGATGATATTGTTATGGATGCTCCTCACGATAAATTGGATAATATTTTGGAGATTTTTAACTTGCTACATGAAAGGTTGAAATTTACAATCGAGGTCGGGCAGGGGGGACGGCTGAATTTTTAGATGTCACTATCATTGCTGAGGGTGACAGAATCATTGTCGATCATTTTCACATACCAACCTTTTCAGGAAGGTATTTAAATTACATTTTTAACCATCCTTTATGTCATAAAAGAGGTGTAATTTACGGAATGATTGATAAAATTGTTCTTCTGTCACACCCACGATTTCATGTAAAGAACTTTGAAGGGGCAATTGATACTTTATTGGATAATGGATATCCGCTTAGTTTTATATTTTCCACTATCAGAAATAGATTTAAACATCTAGCGTCGCTTAACAGCAATCAAGGGGAAGTTAATAACCATATTAGGATAAAGATACCTAACTTCACTATTCCATACATTAAGTCCATTTTGGAAAGTTTTATGACCTTGACTAAAAAGCTTAACTTCCGGTCAGCATACACGATTTCTTGTATGCAAAGCAATACTGCAATTGTATTTTCTCTTATACAGGTGTGTTCGGAACCCGAATCCTTAATTCGTGCATAACGAATATTCTATAAAAGTTTAGCCTTGGTAAATGCTAGAAACGCGCTTATAAATAGCGCGTTTCTCGGAAAGCCGCTTTGTTTTGTCACGATATCGATTTTCCGACTCTCACCTCTGTTTCGAGCAACCGAGCGACGTAAACACTCGGGACAGAGGAGATTCGAGGAAAACAGCTGATCGGTCGTCGACCCGAGCTGAGCTGTCATGTATATAATATTTCGCTATGCTCACCGGGTCGACGCCCGATTAGCCAAACACAATTTTTTGGAGAGTCCGGGGAAAGAATTTTCTCGAAAAGCTCGACGATAAAATCCCCCGGACCTCCGCGCGCGCTCGCACTCGATCCGAGATTCCGAGGTGAGAGTACGACTCACAGTTGCGATTCCGAATTTTATTACCGCATTCTGCGAACTTATTCACGCGCGTCTACGCCCGCGTCGCTCTGTTTCGCGGAATATAAGAAGCTTTTGCTGCTTGCAAAAACAAGAAAGAGACTGTAAATACTTATATATATATATTTCTCAAGTTTTTAATTATAGACTTTGTTTAAGGAAATTGACTTTATACTCGCTGCAAAATTCTTCTCATTCCGTTTTCTAACTCATTCGCGCACATTTTTTGGTTCTTCGAGCCGGATTTTCTCGCGACCGGTATTCGTGAAGTGTGTGAGTGATAATCTCGGCGAGCTTCTCGTGCTTCGAGTGACAGCCTGAGAAAGGAAATGAGCAAGTAAGCCTCCAAGGAGACGACCTCCAAGGAGCCGTCGCAGAATAAGGAGATAAAAGGTCTCATACGTGTCCAGCGAGACCTCCATGGACGCATTGCGCGCTCCTACGAAAACCTAAGGAAGGTGGGTGCCGCCAACATCACTATCGGACTAGTGGAGGCGCGCTTAAAGGTCCTTGAGGCCTACTAGGTGAAATTCGAAGCCCAGCACGATAAGCTCTTTGCCGAACACTGGAAAGACTTGGCGAAACACGAGTATCAAACACTGGACCTGCCCTCTAAAGTGGAGGAAGCTTATCTCCAGAACAAGGGCTCATCCTTAGAGAAGTTGCGTCTACTTAAGACCGAAATCGACGAGTCTTTTGTAGCTGTCGCGGAGAACTTGCATCCGCCTCGAACCACGCTACCTTGCATCCAGCTGCCTCACTTCTCCGGCAAGTACGAGGATTGGCCATCGTTCCGCGACTTGTTCCAATCCATCGTCGGGAAGGATCCGTCCACGTCAAAGGTAGAGAAACTGCACTACTTGCGGACCTGCTTAAAAGGTGAGGCAGAACTTCTCATTCGCAATCTATCTACGACGGGCAAAAATTATAAACGCGCGTGGGAGACTCTTAGCTCATATTACGAAAATACGAGGTTGCTAGTGCGCGCGTATCTTGCGAATTTCATCGCTTTTCCGAAAATGAAAGGCGAGTCGGCTACGGATCTACGCAAAATCTTTCACGGGATTAAAGCTGCGGTCAGCTCGTTGGACAGTATCGGTCGACCCATAAACAGCACCGAGGATTCGTGTATCTCGCGGTCGATCTTCTCGATCCGCGATCGCGCCGTGAGTGGGAGAACGCGATAAGTGAATCTTCCGAGCCCCCGTCGTACGAAGTTCTCGAGCGATTCCTCGATCGGCGTTTGCACACGTTAGAGTCGATGTTGCCGGTTAAAACGGACAGTGCCGCGAATAAATCGGGGACCGGATCCCAGAATTCGACTCGGTCATCTGGCGCGAAAGCAGGGGGACAAGCTCGAAGCAAAACGCGGCCGCTGTTCTCTCTGCCAGAAAGACCATATATTGATGTTCTGCGACGAATACAAGAAAAAGACGGCGGTGGAGCGGAAAAGGTACGTGGAGGACAACGGATTGTGCCTTAATTGCCTCGGTAAGCACAAGGTCAGTGACTGCGTCGTTAAAAAAGACTGCTCGGCGTGCGGATCTCGCCATCACTCTTCGATTCACGACGCGTGCCGCGAAGTCGAAGTCGCGAAGACATCGCATGTGGCTAACGAGTCGCCTATTAAGCCAGTAACCGTGCTTCTCGCTACCGCCCGCGTTCGTGTCGCCGACCGCCACGGAACTTGGCACTTCACACGCGCTCTGGTCGATCAAGGGTCGGAATCGACGATGATTTCGGAGCGGCTCGCGCAACAGCTTCGTTTGCCTCGTTCGCCTGTCTTGGTCTCCGTCTTCGGGGTCGGTGGAAAAAAGACGGGAGTTGCGAGAGGCCGCGTCGCGTTATCTCTGGCGCCTCGAACCGGAGGACCTTCGCTATCGGTCTCCGCCCTTGTTCTCCCCGAGATGACCGTGTACGCCGGTTGCATCGAACCCGTCACGGCCACGTGGCCGCATCTCCAAGGGTTGGAGCTGGCTGATCCGGACTTCCGTTCGACAGACCCGATCGAAGTACTTTTAGGCGCCGATATCTACGCGACTATCCTCGCTCAAGGTCTTCGCAAGGGGGGACAGAGCGAGCCCGTCGCACAGAACACGGCGTTAGGCTGGATCATCTCCGGAGCTATCGGAGAATCGGTTTCCGGGCATGTCGCCCGTGTTCACCAATGCCGTGTCGATGACGATCTCATGAACCTCGTTCGTCGGTTCTGGGAACAGGATAAAGCCCCGCCGTCGAACGTAGCCCTCTCGAAAGAGGATCGGGAGTGCGAAGAACATTTCGTCCGTACGCATTCGCAAAAATCCGACGGGCGTTACGTAGTGCGTCTCCCCGTGATCGAACCGTTGCCGGACCTCTCCGGTACGCGTCGTGTAGCCGTTCGAGTGCTGAAGAGCATGGAGGGTAGATTCGCGCGGGACGCTGCCCTCCACGCAGCGTACGTGGACTTCATGCGTCAGTACGCAAAACTGGGGCATATGACGCGAGTGCCGCCGCTGAAAGATATAGACGGAGCTCGAGTGTGCTACCTTCCGCATCATGGCGTAATGCGGGAATCGAGCTCGTCGACGAAATTGCGAGTCGTTTTTAATGGCTCAGCCGTGGTGCCTTTCGGTCAATCTCTCAACCAGAACCTGATGGTTGGAGAGAATCTGCTGCCGGCGTTGCCGGACACGGTCCAGAAGTGGCGTCGGCAACCCTTCGTCTTCGTAACCGATGCGGAGGAAATGTATAGGCAGATCGAAGTCCACCCGCTGGACAGGGACTTACAGAGGATACTGTGGCGGGAAGATGCCAACGAGGAGATTGAAGAGTACCAGCTCAACACGGTAACGTACGGCCTGGGGAGCGCACCCTTCCAAGCCATTTGTACGAGGACTCAGCTCGCCAGGGACGAACGAAAGAAATTTCCCCTGGGCGCTACCGTCCTTGAAGACGACGTGTATATGGACGACGTCTTATCTGGGGTAGAGACACTTCCTGAGGCAAAGAAAGTACAAAGACAGACCGAGCAGATTTGCATGGCGGGCGGCTTCCCGCTGAAAAAGTGGTCTGCCAACGACGTCGCCCTTCTGGAGGACGTGCCAGTGGAGGACCGACTGCAGAAGGAGCCCCGAGGATGGCAACCGGGCGAGAGTCACCTGACCTTGGGACTTCGCTGGCATTCGCACGACGACCAATTCGCCTATGCGACTCAGCTGGTCAACACAGAGACGTTCACCAAGCGAACAGTGCTCTCACTAAGAGCGATACTGTTTGACACTCTGGGGTGGCTCGCGCCCGTCACTGTTCGCGCGAAGATTTTGTTCCAGTCGACATGGTTGCTAGGGCTCGATTGGGACACGCCGCTGCCCGAGGATAACGCCCGACGCTGGCAGGAGTTCCAGGCTGAGCTTCCCTCTCTGGAAGCCATCCGTGTACCGCGATGGCTAATGTGCGGAGTCAGGGGTTGCCGACTGGAGATTCACGGCTTCGCCGACGCTTCCGAGAGGGCTTACGCTGCCGTGATATATCTGCGGACTGAGGCGGAAGACGGGGAGGTGACAGTGAGGATGATCGAGGCGAAAACTAAAATGGCCCCTCTGAAACAGGTCACCTTACCCCGCCTAGAGTTGAGTGCCGCTGAAATGCTCGCTCGGCGTGTGAATTACGTTCGGCGCGTCCTCAAGGTCGATCACGCGCCTCTTCATCTATGGTCTGACTCCACGGTGGCGCTTGGCTGGATCCGCGGGCATCCCACGTCCTGGAAAACATACGTGGCTAACAGGGTCAGCTCCATCCAGATGACTCTGCCGGACGCTGTTTGGCACCACGTACCGGGGCGAGAAAACCCGGCCGATTGTGCATCACGGGGACTGTCGCCAAAAGACTTAGAGGCTCACACTCTCTGGTGGCAAGGACCGTCGTGGCTCCAGAGCAAATCGGGGCCTTGGTCTGCCCATCGAGCTGCCGACCGTCCAGAGGAGCTCCCGGAGCGTCGCGCCTTGGCGCACGCCACGACGACCGCTCCCGAGTCGAGCAGCGGATCGCCAATACTGATAGGATGCTCCACTCTTCGACGACTGTTGCGAGTCACTGCCTGGTGTCGTCGCTGGTTGCGGTGCTTGCCGCGAGGAAGGACCGGCACCGACGCTCCGACTAACCTCAAGGCCTCCCCCGTTCTTCGAGCTGGAGAGGTCGACGATGCGCGCCTGTACTGGGTTCGGGCGGCGCAGGAAATTTTTTTTTCCAGGGAGATTGCGGTTAAACATAAAGGGGAAACGCTGCCGGCGCGCAGCAGCCTTGCCAAGCTGAGTCCATTCCTGGATGACCAAGGCATCATGCGAGTCGGTGGCCGACTCAGGCACGCTCTCCTGGCGTACGATGCGAAGCACCCGGTGATTCTCCCCAGCGAGTCGCATTTCACGAGGCTCGTGATCGAGGCTCACCACCTACGAACTCTGCACGGGGGCGTGCAGATGACCCTCGGATCTATCCGGCAGGAATTTTGGGTTCCCCGAGGGCGGTCTCTCGTCAAAGGCTGTATCCGCCGCTGTTTGACGTGTTTGCGATGGCGGGCGGCATCGCCGCAGCCTCTCATGGGAGATCTGCCGCCACCAAGGGTGACCCCGGCTCGCCCGTTTCTCAATACCGGAGTAACACTACGGCCGGGCCGGTGTGGTTGCGAACGTCCAAGGGCCGAGGACAGCGAGCGATAAAAGCCTTCATTACAGTATTTATTTGTCTGTGTTCCAGAGCCGTTCACCTGGATGTCGCGTCCGACTACACTGCTGACGCCTTCCTGGCCGCGCCGCGCCGCTTTGTCGCTCGCCGCGAACTATGCCAAAATTTATACAGCGACTGCGGGACGAATTTTGTGGGTGCTTAGAGACCTCTTCTCCGCGAGCGGCCAGGAGGGCCGACGCATTTCCACGCGCCTCGCCGAGGAAAGAATCCGGTGGCACTTCAACCCTCCCGCAGCGCCCAACTTCGGCGGCATTTGGGAGGCCGCCGTCAAATCCATGAAATTCCACCTGCGGCGAGCCATAGGCGACTCTAAGCTCACCTTCGAGGAAATGGTCCTTTCACAAATCGAGGCGTGCTTGAATTCACGCCCGCTCCAGGCTATGTCGGACAATCCGGAGGACCTCGCCGCACTGACCCCTGGGCATTTCTTCATAGGCTCAGCGCTCACCGCCGTGCCCGAGCCGTCCCTGACCGAGGAACCGACGACTCGACTATCCCGGTGGCAGCTATTGCAAAGAATGAGGGACCAATTCTGGGACCGGTGGTCGAAAGAGTATATTCATACTCTGGCACGTCGCCCGAAGTGGGTCAAGGTCGGCGAGCCACTTCGGGTCGGACGCCTGTGCCTCCTGCGGAGCGAGACAACTCCGCCGACGAGGTGGCCGCTGGCAAGGATCGAGGAGCTACATCCCAGAGAGGACGGGCACGTGCGGGTGGTTGAAGTGCGCACCGCCTCTTCGAGGTTTACCCGGCCTGTCAGCAAACTCGTCCTCCTGCCTGATAGCGCTACGGCTGAGGACGACGCGTCGACCGATAAGTAGATAATAATATGTAATATATTATTCTGAGAGGCTACTAATTATATTTGCGCAAAGCTCGAAGTCGCTTTACGCGGACTAAAGGTCTAAAAAAAAAAACCTTTATTTTCTTCATCGCGAACAAAGAAAATTCGCGTACAGAAACTCAGCATCCGCTATTCAATTATTTGTAATTGCAGTTGCCATTGATTCCGTTGCGAAACTCGCGTGCGAATCCACCGCGGGGCATTCACCTCGCGGGACATTTAATCACGTTTCATTTCAGCTCGAGCTCCTCGCCATCGAAAGGGAATAAAAGCACAAGGCATATTCCCGATCTCGAATTGCCTGAATACGAATAATAAAGCCGAAAGAATATTCCGGGAATTGCGACCTTCAGGCGTGCATCAGGTGTGTGTTCGCGACGCGTGATTGTCTCAACCGCATCTCGTCACTCGCGCGCACCGAATTGATCGCGTGAGCAGTTTATTTCGTCTGCTTAACTTGCACCATACGAGGCGGGCGGAATGTTCGGAACCCGAATCCTTAATTCGTGCATAACGAATATTCTATAAAAGTTTAGCCTTGGTAAATGCTAGAAACGCGCTTATAAATAGCGCGTTTCTCGGAAAGCCGCTTTGTTTTGGCACGATATCGATTTTCCGACTCTCACCTCTGTTTCGAGCAACCGAGCGACGTAAACACTCGGGACAGAGGAGATTCGAGGAAAACAGCTGATCGGTCGTCGACCCGAGCTGAGCTGTCATGTATATAATATTTCGCTATGCTCACCGGGTCGACGCCCGATTAGCCAAACACAATTTTTCGGAGAGTCCGGGGGAAGAATTTTCTCAAAAGGCTCGACGATAAAAACCCCCGGACCTCCGCGAGCGCTCGCACTCGATCCGAGATTCCGAGGTGAGAGTACGACTCACAGTTGCGATTCCGAATTCTATTACCGCATTCTGCGAACTTATTCACGCGCGTTTACGCCCGCGTCGCTCCGTTTCGCGGAATATAAGAAGCTTTTGCTGCTTGCGAAAACAAAAAAGAGACTGTAAATACTTATATATATATTTCTCAAGTTTTTAATTATAGACTTTGTTTAAGGAAATTGACTTTATACTCGCTGCAAAACCCTTCTCATTCCGTTTCCTAACTCATTCGCGCACAAAATGTGCGAACAAAGAGGCAACGGGAAGCGAAAATTAAAACCAGGAGCAATTCCAACAATATTTGAATTTTTTTTTAAAAAGAATCCAGATGTAATAAGCAGAAATAAACAAGCATCAAATAAACACGCTTGTTGGTATTGGTGAAAATAATGACACTCTCTTCACCGTGTGTATGCGGACACTCTTTATTATACTAATAGCTTCACCGCCTTACGCGTCTATCGCCTCGATTTTCGACCGCTCTCGATATGAGTGCTCACGACAAGAGTTGTTGTTACAATGTCCGTTACTCGCGCCGAAAATAGGCGCCACGCCGCGATCGTGTATTACTACGCGCGGGAGACGGAAGTCGCGCGGAGAATCATGGAAAGTTCCCTAGCGCGGTGATCAGAGATGGCGCGCAATACAAGTAAGCGCGTAGGCGCGCACATACCGCCCGCCTTGAAAGCCGGTGCTTTCAAAATGACAATAATCACTATAAGTGAAACGCAAACATCAAAATTACAAGTTAAACGCTACTGACAATGAAGAATACACCAATCTTATGATTAAACTTAGAACTAATGACAATTCGAATAAAGCTTATGAACTACACACGCAGGTTAAAACTATAGCCTAATTTATAGGGAGAGTACAAATTTTAGTAAGAGGACGCTTATAGAAACCCTTAGCAGTGGACACCAGGACTGTTCGAACAATGTTATCGTCTCCTGGATAAACTTCTTCAATACGACCTAAAGACCATACTAGCGGGGGCAAATTATCTTCTTTTATTACGACTAATTGTCCTACTATAATAGGAGTTCCGACCGTGTTCCATTTGCTTCGTTGTTGACAATTATGCAAATATTCTTTGGTCCATCGTTTCCAAAAATCCTGACGTAATCGTTCGACGCGTTGCCATCTTGATAGCCTGTTCGTGTTTAGATTTTCCAGACTCGGTTCTGGATACGAGGTAATAGGGCAGCCTATCAAGAAATGCGCCGCAGTAAGGACTGAAAGATCATTAGGATCCGCTGACAGCGGAGTGAGTGGTCTTGAGTTAAGTATAGCTTCGACTTGTGTCAACAAGGTCAAAAATTTATCGTATCGTAACCAAGCCTCCCCAATAATGCGTTTAATATGAAACTTCGCGGCCTTCACGGCGGCCAAAGCCCTCCCATGTGTGGGGCTCTTGGTGTGATAAAATGCCAATTTATGCGTTCACTGACTGCGGAGTCCATGATCTTTCGTCTTGACTTATCATCGTTGAACATTTCGTATAGTTTATTAAGTTGACGCTCCGCACCTACAAAATTCAATCCGTTGTCTGAATAGATATCATTTGGTCGATCCCTTCTAGAAATAAAACGTTTAAGTGCATTTAAAAAAGACTCGGTAGTGAGGTCGCCAACTAACTCTATATGTATCGCCTTTGTCGCAAAACATACAAATATAGCTATAAAACATTTAATTAATCGCAAATTTTTTCGTTGTCTTTCTTTATAGAACATAGGACCTGCATAATCAACTCCACATTTTTCAAAGGGTCTACTAAAGACGCTAACACGAGATTGTGGTAAATCTCCCATTGAAGTATTGGATGGTCGCGGAGCATTTCGAAAACAAGTTACGCATTTACTTATAATATTACGCACAACGTTACGCCCTGCACATGGCCAAAAGGTTTGGCGTAACGATGACAAAGTCATTTAAGCTCCAGCATGTAACAATAGCTTGTGTTCATATGTACTAAAATCAAACGAGTAAAACTATGACGACCAGGTATCAAGATGGGATGCTTCGCATCATACGGTATATTCGCATGTCGTAATCGACCACCAACCCTCAGAATTCCTTCCGCGTCTAAGAAAGGATTTAATTTTTGAATCGAGCTTTTTTTGCTTACGACATCAAATCTAGAAATGTCTTCGATCTCCCTTTTGAAGAAACGTCTTTGCAAAAATTTGATGAGTGTTAGTTTAGCGCTTTCCAATTCATCACAAGAGTATGATGGTATGTGCTTACCGGAATTATCTTTAAGATCATGATTGATTTTTTCTCCGCGACGTTTAATGGTATTAATAAATCGCAAGCAGAGCGCGAAGACTCATATAAGTTTTTCATAATTCGAGTATCTTTCAAAGATATCAAACTCTGGTTCTAAAGTTATAACGTGTGAGCATGGTTTGCTAGATTCCTTTCTCTCTGGTATTTCATCTAAAGTATATATATAGTTGAGACCGGCCATTCAGACTCTACCCTTTTCAAACATTTAGGACCGTGCCACCAAATCTTTAATTGCGACAAGTCTTTAGGCATAACGCCCCTTGAAAGTGGATCCGCCGGGTTCTCTTTACCAGATATGTGACGCCAATTTTCGATTGATGTTAGGGATTGGATTGCACCTACTCGATTCGCAACAAATACGGTCCAGTCTCGACTGGATTCTCTTAACCAATGAAGAACTATACGGGAGTCGGTCCAATAATATTTGGCGTTGATTTGAAGATCCAAACACTTACTCAACTTGTCCATCAACTCAGCGAGTAAAAGAGCCGCGCAGAGTTCTAAACGCGGTATCGAAAGACTCTTAACAGGAGCTACGCGAGATTTTGATGCTATCAATTGGATTTCGAATTCATCAGTGCCGCTAAGTGAGGATCGTAGATATACGCATGCCCCATGAGCATGTTGGCTGGCATCGGAAAAGCCCTATAACTTGGTGAGTTTTGCATTAGGTATAATGATTTTACGAGGTATTTCCAAATTCTCAAATGTTTCAATTGTTGCTCATAGTCTCGCCATTTCGTGGCGAGGTCCACGGGAACTGATTCATCCCAATCAACTTTCAATAACCATAATTCCTGCATGATAAGTTTGCCAATTAAGATAACAGGGCCTAAGAGCCCCAATGGATCGAAGATGACAGCAATTCGTGACAAGATACTTCGTTTGGTTAACCTTGTTAACGGTTGACGATGGGTGAAATTTGTAAAGTTATAAGTATCTCGGTCAGAGTTCCGCACTATCTCAAGAGCGCGAGTTTGATTATGGTCAGAATGCAAGTTAATTGGTTTATTGCTTGCGGAGTCGGTATCCCGCAATAGAGGACTATTCGAAGACCATTTTCTTAGTTCGAAACCACCGGTCTGAAGCAAAGCGATTGCCTGATTTTTAATCTTCAAAGCCTCCTCCTCGGTAGATGCGCCCGACTGCACATCATCGACATAAGAATTCTCTAAGATGGCCTTTGTCCCTAATGGATACGATTTCGATTTGTTTTTAGCACATTCTCTTACGGAACTTATAGCCAAAAATGATGCAGAGGCTGTGCCATAAGTCACGGTAATGAGCTCAAAAGTTAGCAATTTATCTTGTTGATTTTCGCGCCAAACAATACGTTGAAGACACCATTGCGATGGGTGGATAAGAATTTGCCGATACATTTTAGTAATGTCAGCTGTCATAGCAATAGGAAAAGTGCGAAAACGAAAAAAAATCGAAAATAAATCTGGTTGCTCGGTAGGACCGACACGCAGCGCGTTATTTAGCGACATGCCTGATGACGTTTTGCACGAAGCGTTAAAAACAACGCGTAATTTGGTTGTAGTGTTCGTATCCTTAAAAACCGCGTGATGAGGTAGATAATAATGAATACCATTATCACGATCTAATGTTTCCTCGATTTGACGCATATGTTTAAGATCTAGATACTCACGCATAAACCTGCGATATTCGTCATAAACCTCATGCTGTTTCGATAGTCGCCTTTCTAAAGCGAAGAACTGACGTTTCGCAATTTCTCTGGATTCACCTAATTGCGAAATTACATCCTCCTTGACTGGAAGCTTGACGACAAACCTACCCTCGTCATTTCGTACCGTGGTCTCTTGAAAGAGCTTTACACAAGCGAGCTCCTCAGGGGAATATCTATTTGGATTGTTGTGGTAATTGTCTTCTACCTGCCAAAATTTAGAAATAGTTTCGTTAAGATCATCGAGTGTGATTAAATGAAAAGAAGCGCTATTTCTATTGTTCTGAGAACCAATAACGTGACCTGAAAGGATCCAACCAAGTTTAGTTTTTTGTAGTGTAGGATGATCCTTGCATCCCTTTATGTCACTTGGTACATTAAAGTTTGGATCAGCCAATTGTACGTTTGATGGAATTTTAAATCGCGAAGGATGTATAAAATTCTGTGGTAATTTTTGAGTTATTTTTGGCAAAATAATGCAATTTAATTGTTCTCGATATGTATTGAATCGAGACTGTATTACTAAGTTAACTAAATTTCTTGCTTCGAAACTACCTTCTGCAATACCCGAAATTGGCATGTTCATAGATTGTTTATTTAGTTGCAATCCTTTGGCAAAGTCTTCAGTTTCGAAATTCAACTGCGAACCACTATCCAACAATGCCCGACATACATGAGCCTTACCATTCGAATCATATATGTGAATTATTGCAGTAGATAAAAGTACTCTCGAAGGATTCCGTTGCGAACATTGAGTGACCACAGGAGCTTCAGTGCCCACAGGAGCAGATGCAGGTGTCTTTTTACTATCTGAAATCGAATTTTGATTATCTTGCACCGTATTCAAATTGAAATGTAAAAGGGTATTGTGTGTCTTTTGACACTTGCGACATGTTGACGACGGACAATTCTTAGCCTGATGACTATTAGATTTTAAGCAATTAATACATAAGTGTGATTCCTTTACGACCTTAAAACGCTCTTCAACGGGTAACCTTTTGAAAGCCTCGCATTGATAAAGAAAGTGATCCTGCTTACAACACTTACAAACAATCCCCCACCAACACACAAACGTTATATAAACGTTTAAAAACCGTATTTCGTTTGTCAACCTGCGAATGGTTTGTTTCTCTAACGATAAAAACGTCCTGTGTGGAACACTAACAATAAGTCCAAAAACGCCGCGTGAACGTTTCAGGAACGTTCAAATCCAAACCCATCCAAACTTTACCTCCTTCCGTGCAGAGGGCGTTAAGACGCGCAAGCAAAACCGCGCAATTAAACAGAGGTTATGTATCATGTCACTTGCAGACCTTATTACGCGCACGTACTTTTTTATATGCATATTTAATTCTTGCATCAATTAAGTGATATAGTGAGTGCAGACTCAGCAGAGACGGTGTTTCACCGCGAAGGAGCCCTGAGTGTGAGTGACGCTATTGCATCTTAATGCATTAATGCGAATTCGCAATTAAATTCAATATAGATCTTAAATTCTTTTGCAGGGAGAACGTTTTGCTGACCGAGAAAAGGAGGATCGCGAGGGACCGCGAGGAAGCCAGCGCGGTAGCGGAGACAAAGCGCGAGGGAAGCCACGACAAGAACCTGCACCGCCTTCGCTTTCTTCAGCTTCAATAAAATGGACGGTAAGTGTTATCTTTGTATTATTTATTGTGTTTCTTATTGTTAGTGGTAAACTGTTTTATAAAGGTTAAGTATATTACATTTTTGTCGTACACGACAAATATTCCATTATTTTTATTGTCAATCTTTAAAAGTTATATTATACATCAAGAGACACGGTAGTGTCTCGCGCCAAGTACGCGCGGAGCGAGACAGCCGTGGCTCTATATACGCGACGCGGCGAGTTGCGAGTACCCGAGATTTTTAGATCTCGATAACCAGTGAACGGATCAAGTTCTAACTAGGCTTATCGTAAAGCTTGGACCAAATTTATATAAGAAAAGTGTTTTTATTTTTCCGCTACGTGTTCTACGAGCGGAGATATTGCGATGCAAAACTCAAAGCTGAAAATTTACAATTAAGAAACGTCGACGTATTACTGTTGCTGTGTTCGCCACGGCGCGCGGCGGCGCTGCTGGGGGGGTCTGATTTTCTTGTGGCGTTCATACCCTTGCCGTTATGCGGCGCTCTAGTCTCTACGCGTAGAGATGCGTTAGTTCGATCGATCGATCACATGTGAGGTGACAGAAGTAAACATAACCGTAAAGTGGCCCATACACGTCGCGAGACTCGCGAGTCCGGCTCGGCTCGGTTTCCACTCGTTCGTGGGTGAGATGTTACGAGACGGGCTCGGCGTCCGACGAGCCAAATTTCGGGACTATTCGGGGGTGTGTGTGTGGTGAAAAACGTTTGAGTCCGGCTCGCGAATCAAACTCGTACATGTTATGGGCTGCTTTAGACGTCCGCGTCGCGTCGTCGAGATTAGATCAACGGGATCAACGTTTATAGAATCGAGACTATTCGGGAGTGTGTGTGTGTGTGTGTGTGTGTGTGTGTGTGTGTGTGTGTGTGTGTGTGTGTGTGTGTGTGTGTGTGTGTGTGTGTGTGTGTGGTGAAAAACGATCGAGTCCGGTTCGCGAATCAAGCTCGCCGAGTCCGGACTCGCGAGTCAAACTCGTACATATAATTAGCCGCTTCAGACGTCCGCGTCGTCGAGAAATATTCCGTCCGCGTAGTCGCGTCCGAACACTCCGAACGGAGTACATGAGTGCTAGAGTGACAGAGTTCGCGCCTTGTGGATGGCTGGTTCCTGGGATACACCCTGAGCGAGGATGGCGAGGTTATATCTATCGTACGTATTGCTCTTTCTCGCGGTCACGCTCGCGTTCCCCGCTCGCGTTCCCCGCTCGCGTTTTCTCTCTCTCTCTCTCTCTCTCTCTCTCTCTCTCTCTCTCTCTCTCTTTCTCTAATAATGACTATCGAATATATCTGATAGAATTAAATCTAAACATTTTTAGTATTATAACACAAAAATTATATCTGATAGTGACATCCTTAATTAAATGTGCAGTGTAGTTTGTATTATAAATTATTAATTGTCTTATTTTGTTAACAAACTTTACTATACATATATTATCTACTATAACATTCTGACAATAGCATCGTACATGCCAAATTCTATATCAAATCTGTTTTTCTTTCGACAAAATTTATTAGCAAACACTGCATAATATGCTCTCGACAAACTTGACTTTGCCTAATATATTCATATTTTGTGTCTTAATTTTTTAAATGATTTATAAATTTATACAAACTACACTGCACATTTAAGGATGTCAAACTCTCAGATATAATTCTTGTAAGTTATAATACAAAAAATATTTACATTTGATTTTATCAGACATAAATGTCAATGTCGATAGTCATTATGGCGTTTGATGTATCTGTAACAAAAAGGGGTGATATCCGTACAAAATTACCTTTTACAAAAAGGTAGAAAAAAAGACGCCAAGCACGCGTGGTGTACCTTGAAAAAGTCGAAGTAGTTATCTTTGTACCTCGAAAAAATTCAAGTAATATCTTTACCTTAAAACAACCAAAGTAATATATTTACCTTGAAAAAATCGAAGTAATATATTTATTACAAAAAAAAAGAAATGATATCTTTAAATTATGCGCCAATTAAATATATATTATATCGAAAAATAACTAGTTTTTTAAAAAAATGTATTCCCATTAAAGTGAAAAAATTAATATAAAATGTGAAAAATTTTAGTGAAAAAAACTTGGCGCTGCAAAATTTTAAAATATTTGAAAGCAATAAGTAACTAATTTAAAATATTAAATTAATAATTACAATGTGAATGTAGAGATTTTCACACATTAATTTAAAGTACTTTTTGCATTTATAGAAATTTTTTCATTAATATATTATTACGTTTAGCAGCGCCAAGTTTTTTTCACTAAAATTTTTCACATTTTATATTAATTTTTTCACTTTAATGGGAATACATTTTTTTAAAAAACTAGTTATTTTTCGATATAATATATATTTAATTGGCGCATAATTTAAAGATATCATTTCTTTTTTTTTGTAATAAATATATTACTTCGATTTTTTCAAGGTAAATATATTACTTTGGTTGTTTTAAGGTAAAGATATTACTTGAATTTTTTCGAGGTACAAAGATAACTACTTCGACTTTTTCAAGGTTTGTCGTACGACAAATGTAATATAATAACCTTCAGAGATCTGCAATAAAAATAATGGAATATTACTACATTGTCGTACGACAAATGTAATATTGGCATTGTAAGAGTCAACGTTTCAATTTATAAATATTCTACACGCTTTTGTCATATATGACATATTGTTTTCCATGTTTTTTGGTTGAAAGCTAAATCAAATTTCTTTTAACAGTATTGTGTTTTACGAAATGACCGACTTACACAATAAACGGTCTATCGGAGAACGAAGGCTAAGGAGATACGCCAAAGCTGAAACTGAGAAGATATTTGCTCATATATCAGAAAATGATAAGGACATTGTAGAAGCGATTACAGCAGATTGTAGTATTATACATTGTTCACATGAAAATCAAGATCTCTCTCAAGATTCCATCAATAATATTAATGAATCTGCACATAGCAATGAAAATTTACAGCTTTCAAGACAAATACATGATGATAACAATAGTGAATATATTTATACGAGACGTAATCTGTTAGCAATAAGTATTGAATCAGATAGCAGCTCAAGTGAGGAAGATGAAGAAGACAGTGATGAGGATGAGCAGGTGAAATTTAGACAATGGTTAAGAGAATGGAATTTAAAACACAATATCACAGTGGAAGCGTGCAGAGAGCTTCTTGCAAACCTGAAACCACATCACCCACACTTGCCCTTAGATCCGCGGACTCTCAATAAGACGCCTAGAGCTACATCAATGGTGGAATTCAGCAATGGTTCCTATGTCCATGTTGGATTAATTGCAGGACTTGAAAGGCGCCTAGAAAATGAACTGAAAAATTTTGGCAGAAACAAAATAAGATTGGATGTTAATATTGATGGAATAAATGTGACAAAAAGTTGTGTCACTGATGTGTGGCCCATTTTGTGTAGGTCCTTGGATTTAATTGATGATAGACCGTTTGTTGTAGGAATTTTTGTGGGATCAGGTAAACCAAACAATGTAAATAAGTATTTGCAAGATTTTATTTTAGAGGTATTAAAATTGAAAAGTGATGGTCTGGTTTGGAATAGTGTGATGCATGAAGTTTAATGTTTTATTTGCGATGCTCCTGCGAGACAGTATCTAAAATGTATTGTGGGTCATGGCTCGTATCATGCATGTGAGAGATGTATTCAATCTGGAGAATATGAATCTCATAGAATGTGTTATTCCACTGAGACCCACACACCACGTAGTGATGAAGACTTTGTGAATCAGTCAGATCCTGAGCACCACAATGGAATATCCCCTCTTTTAATTTTACCTGTAAAAATGGTCACACAATTTGCTCTCGATCCTTTTCATTTGGTGTTAGAAGGCGTCGCGAAAAGATTTATGAGATTTGTTTTAAAAGGAACAAAATCAGGAATGCGCCTTACAGCAGCGGAGATTACTGAAATTGCTCAGAGAATGAACAACTTGCGTGTGCATATTCCATCAGAATTTGCTCGTAAACCAAGAAAAATGGGACTAAACGAGCTTGGAAAATGGAAGGGAACAGAATGGAGATTATTCCTTCTCTACGTTGGCTGCATCGTTTTCAAAGATATTTTACCTCTCACTCTCTACAATTTGTTTTTAATGTTGCAATGTGCAATGATTATTTTGTCTGTACCACGCTTTACTGGAGATGAGTCATACATAAATTTTGCCCAGAATGTGCTAAATAATTTTGTAAAAATTTGTGCAGATAGAGGAGTATTTGATAAAAAATTTGTTGTTTATAATGTTCACAACCTTCTCCATTTGATCGAGGATGTGAAAAACTTTGGTGAGCTAACGGATTTCAGTGCATTTTCCTTTGAAAGTTACTTAGGACAATTAAAAAAATTACTGCGAGCACCAAGCAATCCCCTGCAACAGCTTATAAGGAGACTAGCTGAGAGAGATTACCTATATGAATACTCGCAAAAATCAAGCGAGTTTACACCAGGAAGACAAGTGCTTGGAACAAATAAATATAAAATTCTTTCATCCTCTTCAGTCACCTTGAGTACCGTCCATAAACGAGACAGTTACTTTCTATATGAGGAAAGCATTGCCACTGCCAAATCCATACAGAAACTTCGAAATGGAAACATTGTTATTATTGCTGACATTTGTGATACAAAAGAAAATTTTTTTACTTATCCATGTGAATCTAGTAAGCTTGGTATTTACAATCTTGGAGAAATGTCCTGGAATCGTCGGAATGTTATTGTGCCAATTGGAGTTGTAAAGTCGAAATATACGGTCCTACGTTGTAATACAAATATGATAGCTATTCCAATGCTACATTCATTTTAAAGTTGAGTATATAATAAATTTAATTGTGTGGTGATGCATATATAATCTCTATGTTTTGCATCTGTATGTTTCTATGTAATGTATATGTTCTGCATCTTTATATTCCTAAATAATCTCTATTCTTATATAATCTATGTAATCTATATGTATATAATTTATTCCTGCATTATATATATATGAAAATGTTTTTTCCTATTTTCTGAATTTTAATGAAAATGGTATTTACTAATATTTATCTACTAATATTTATGTACTAATATTTCTTAATATTTATTTTTAAATCTGTGTTTTTCTAAAACGTTGGTGCTATAATTTTATATGTATATTTTTCTTTAACGTGAAGCATTACATTACATCGTATGCATGTAATTTCAGGGAAAAAATATGCTATTGCCGATCTCATTAATACTATAACAGACGAATCATTTATTGAAGTAAGTGTTGTTGCCTGGAATTGGATCAGTGATGATGGCTCAAAATGTGTCTATCCCACCTACCTACCTCCCATGAAAAAAGCGACTGCAATTAAAGATTGCATGGAGCCCAACCCTAAATTTACATCATATCCCTCAACGATACGTTATTGGTTCCGTGAGTCATTTTGAATGCTATCATTTTCAATATATACCGATATAAATGCCTGATGATCAGGTTTCATCACGTCATGATCTGATATTTATTGAAATATGTAATTTTAATTGAGTCTATTTTCGTCATCATGTTTGTAAGAAATATAAACTCCGGATGCATAGATTTTGTTATCTGGGTAATTATGATTGTGTAGTGCTTTTGAGCTATCTTATGTACTATTCTATCATGTTTTCATCTAGCAACATACGAAGAAGCTCGAGCAAGATTAGATAAAGCAACAACGCATACGGATATTGAGTCTGCAGATGACAAAGCAAGCAGGGCCAAACGCAAAAAGAAACAGATTGAAACAGATGTGTCAGATGACAATTCAAATGACTATAGTGACTATACAGATGAAGAATTGGACAAGCATCCAAGAAAGAAAAGCAAGAAGGGTGAAGGTGGTATTAGTAATGTCAAAAAGCGCAAAATTCAACCGACTCAGTTCCTCACTTTTAGTTCTTTGCCTGGTAAGAAAATTTATCTATAAAAATAAAATACTATTTGTAAACACTTATTTCTGAAGAACTTATTGTTTGTAAAACTTAATTGTAAAACAATTTTATTCTTTAAATAATAATCTATTTCTTTATTTTTATGTACGTCCAAATCTGATCCAAGTGTTTTAGTACTAAAATCTGTTTATAATCTTTTTTAAATTTATCAGTTTTTTTTTCTCTACTTATAAGTTCTGAAGTATATCCATTCAAATGGACTTTAACACATCAATTAATTATTAAACATTGCCTGAGTTCTCACAGGATAAACCTATTAATTTTCGTGTTTCTTAAAAGGTTCTTTTTAAATCTTTAGATATCAATGTAAATAAGACAACGCAAAATATTGAAATATTTTCCTAGAAAACAGTGAAATCTTTGACTGAAATCTTTTGAGGCAATAAGAATTTATCATTTAAGAAACCTGAAGGTACCTGTTATCCTTTTGATTAAATCATGTTCAGCACTTTCTTGATTCATTTGGGATAATGTTACATTTCACCTCTCTCGTGCGATAGGGACCTCCACAAAAAGACGAATATCGAACAAGCCGGATTAAATCATTGTTCAGGATAAAGGTGGAAAAGAAAATATTGCTCTGAATAATCAACAGGACCAATGTGGTATTTAATTTAATTCTTGCATTGTAATACTGCAATCTATGTGATATTGGTTTTGTATCTGAGATTCTCGCATCAATGCTTCTTGTAATTTTTAGATAAAAGCTTTGAAGAAATGTTAATGACAGAGTGTCTCTCAAAGAGTAATGCTACGGAAAAGAGCACCAAAACTGGAACAGGTGTGCGTTTTTTTTACATATAGTGAGATTATAAACAAGTAATATGGATCGATCTTTACATCACTTTCTGTAGCGCACTCAAGTACATTAATGTTAAGTTTCACCATAAGCTGCATCAAATTTGGATATTTTGAGGTAGATGCATCTAGATATTTGTGTATCCTGATTGAGGATTGTTTGATAGTTTGGCATCATTAAATGTTTAATATGTGTAAAAGTTAAATATAAACAAAAAGAAATAGCTCATACAATAAATATAAATTTGTACAGTAACTTTGGATTTCTTGCTAACAATCATAATGCACAAATATCTGTAGATACGTTGCACGCGTCCGAAATATTAAAATTTTACGCAAATTTATGTCTTAAGGCATTGATGCACCTGAATGTGCATGTGAATCTGTAGTACATACATAAATATACTTATAATAAGATTAATAAAGAAAATACCTTTTAATATAATGTTACTTGCAGGGAATGTTGGATTGAAAACTTATGCCACGAGTACTCCTAACAAAAATGGTATATCAAAACCGAGTTGTTTCAAAACACTTCAAGAGAATGGTTAGTGATGTTTTTATTTTAGCATTGTTTTTCATTAGCATTCTTATAATAAGATTAATGAGGAAAATACCTTTTGCTATAATGTTACTTGCAGAGAATGTTGGGTTGAAACTTTATGCCACGAGTACTCCTAACAAAAATGGTATATCAAAACCGAGTTGTTTCAAAACACTTCAAGAGAATGGTTAGTGATGTTTTTATTTTAGCATTGTTTTTCATTAGCATTCTTATAATAAGATTAATGAGGAAAATACCTTTTGCTATAATGTTACTTGCAGAGAATGTTGGGTTGAAACTTTATGCCACGAGTACTCCTAACAAAAATGGTATATCAAAACCGAGTTGTTTCAAAACACTTCAAGAGAATGGTTAGTGATGTTTTTATTTTAGCATTGTTTTTCATTAGCATTTTTATAATAAGATTAATGAGGAAAATACCTTTTGCTATAATGTTACTTGCAGAGAATGTTGCGTTGAAACCTTATGCCACGAGTACTCTTAACAAAAATGGTACATCAAAACAAAGTTGTTCCAAAACACTCCAAGAGAATGGTTAGTGATGTTTCTTTTTACCATTGTCTTTTATTAGCATTTATCATAAGCGTACAGAAATATTTTGTACTCCTTCTGGTTTTACAGCAAATAATGACGACATTCCATTCTCAGGTGAAGATGATTTTGATTGTCAAGATAATCAGGAAAAAGATATGCTCGACAGGACATATGAGCCGCATATGGATATAGGTCGTGTTAGTTATTCATCTTATTGTAAGTCAGTCTATGTACACCCTCTTTATATCAATTAGAATTTCTTTGATTCTTCTTTAGATTTTAATTTCGTTTTTCACAGCACGTTCAGAAGTTGATGAAAACAGAAGTCTGGAGAACGAAACTGAGGAGGAAGAATCAGAAAACAACGATATAGTTCAAACAAACACCGCGAACACAGATGGAAAAGGAACAGGCGTTATTAGTACCATTTATACTATATTCATGAATACAATATGTCATTTGTGTAGTTGGATGTGTATTAAATTTAACACGTTTCTTGGTTTTCAGCACTTTTGAAGAAAATGTATGAGAAAAGTAAAAAAAATGAACAAAGGATGACAAATTTGGAAAACAATGTCGAGGAGATTAAGCAACTTCTACTTTCTAGAGCAGAGACTTTGACACATCCTAAAGATTTACCAAAGCTACCTCTACAAACTTATGCTGATTCAAAACATTTGGAGGAAAAAATAAATCGAGATGAGTCACTGAAAGACTATGTTGTAAGTACAAAAAAGTTATTAATTATTCAGTATTCTCTGGTTTTTATTAATATTGTCATATCTTTTTCAGTTCAAGAGACTGTGTCTAGCTGCTCGAGGGACCAGTGATAAAGAATGCGCCAAGCGAGTGATGGAAAAATTAATGTCCAATCATGTTGGTACCTTCTACAGTTGGCAGGGAAGTGGTGGAAAGAGGGATTCATTTATAAGCACTGTTATGATGGAGGCTGCAAGACGTAAGTATCTTTTAATTCTGTTAATATGTTTATATTTACTCTGCTCGTGCCACCAAAACTGTTTTTATTTTTTGCAGTTGCAATAAAGAAACTTCGCCGCGATGTGGATATGGGCAATGCTGAAGACGCAATAAAGGACTGGCTGAAATCAAGAAAATTTGCCAAGAACAATGCTATTCCTAATATTGAATAGAATATATCTCTAAAAAATTTTTATGTGCCCATTGTATTTTTATATATTTTTAATGTCCTAAATAAAAAAGTCTAATATTATATATACATATACATATGTTTGGCAGGCATCACACCGAATCAGACAAGACTGTCTTGGTAAAAAATTTTTAAGATGAAAAAATTTAAGATGACCTTTTTTTGTTTTAATAATTTTTGACTGAGACAGTCTTGTCTGATTCGATGTGATTCTAGCTTATATATTTTATTTTTCATGAAACACGTTTTCAAGAAACGTTTTATTAACGTTTCGTGATAACGTTCACAAAACGTTACCTAACGTTGAGAAAACGTTCTCGCCGGGTGGACATTTGTACGTATTACGAACGTTAAGGTTCGAACGTTTCTGAAACGCTTACAAAACGTCGAGATTGGTAGTAGCCGCGTTGGCCACTGCCCTTTTCGGTTTTTGATATGAACTATCATTAGTAGTGGACATTGCCTCCAATGCTAGGCATCTTTGTAGCAGAAAGTCTTTAAGTTGCTTAAAGTTAGGAATCAACGAATCCGTACGACTCGTTTCCCATTCTCTCTTCGTTGTCGCGTCCAACTTAGAGATGACCAAATGAATGACGAGATCATCCCATGTGTCAACTGGCCTCTCAAGAGCCTTCAAGGCGCGTAGATGCTTGCATACACCATCGAGTAAGGTGCGCAATTGCGAATGATTTTCCTTTGGAATAGATGGCAAATCAAACAGTGACTTGATATGACCCTGTACAATCCCAGACAGCACAAGACGTCCTCAGGATCGTCCTCAATACGTCCAGGACGTCCTGGGATATTTTCAGGATACTTAGTCGTTTCCCAGATAGCAATGACATCCTCGGAAAATCCGAAGGACATCCAGGACATGTGTTATTGTAAATATTTAATTTGACTTTATTAATTGTGGCGAAATACTTAAAAATAGCTTCAGAATGTTTTAAGTACCGTAATAAATTATAAATTTTTCATAAATGTCCACTAGACTCAAATAACATAAGAAGTCCTAAAATCATCCTATGTACGTCCAGGATATCTTGAGGAGTATCGCAGGATATCCTGAATACATCCTGTAAAACTTCTCCTCCTCCTAAAATATTACGACAAAATTTGAAATATCTCAGTAAATTCTTAACAAAAGAGAACTTTATTATAGTGTTTAAAAAACTTTGTAACAAGGGCTACAAGAATAAACAATAAAAATAGGGGCTTCTATAAAAAAAATTTAGATCAAAAGCACCTTAAATTTTTTAAATAAAACACCATAGGGGGTTAAATAAAAAATAGTCTTTTTGCATATTCTTGTAGCCATTGTCGAGACGTTTTTAAAATACTATAATAAAGCTCTCTTTCGTTAAGAATTTTCTGAGATATTTTAAATTTTGTCATTATATGTTTAATATAAAATATGAAATATTTCGTAAAGTATGTACTTTTCGATAATTTTACCTTAATACTTTTATGCGTAGAATAATGAAAGGCATCGAATGATGTAAAAAAAAACAAATTATAATGTTAAAAAATTTGATTGCATTTTGTATAAAAACTTAATTTTGAGAAATTACAAATGTAAAAATTAATATTATTATTCGATTTCTTTAATTATTCTATATATAAAAGTATTAAGGTAAAGTCATCAAAAAGTGAATACTTTGCGAGATATTTCATATTTCATATTTTATATTATAAATATCATGACAAAATTTTAAATATCTCAGAAAATTCTTAACAAAACAAAACTTTATTATAGTGTTTTAAAAACGTCGTGACAAAGGCTACAAGAATACACAATAAAAATAGGGGTTCTTATATAAAAAATTTAGATCAAAAGCACCTTAAATTTTTTAAATAAAACACCATAGGGGGTTAAATAAAAAATAGTTTTTTTGCATATTTTTGTAGCCCTTGTCGAGACGTTTTAAAACACTATAATAAACCTCTCTTTTGTTAAGAATTTCCTGAGATATTTTAAATTTTGTCATTATATTTTTAATATAAAATATAAAATATTTCGTAAAGTATTTACTTTTCGATGATTTTACCTTAATACTTTTATGCGTAGAATAATAAAAAGAATTGAATAATTAAAAAAAAACAGACGAATTAATTTTAAAAAATTTGATTGCATTTTGTATACAAACTTAATTTTGAAATAATACAAATGTAAAAATTAATATTATTATTCGATTTCTTTGATTATTTAGCTACGTATAAAAGCGCTAAGGTAAAGTCATCGAAAAGTGAATACTTTACAAGATATTTCATATTTTATATTAAAAATATTATGACAAAATTTGAAATATCTCAGTAAATTCTTAACAAAAGAAAACTTTATTATAGTGTTTTAAAAACGTCTTGACAAGGGCTACAAGAATGTGCTATACAAAATAAGGGCTTTTATATAAAAAATTTAGATCAAAAGCACCTAAAATTTTTTAAATAAAACACCATAAGGGGTTAAATAAAAAATGGTTTTTTGGCATATTCTTGTAGCCCTTGTCGAGACGTTTTCAAAACACTATAATGAAGCTCTCTTTTGTTAAGAATTTCCTGAGATATTTTAAATTTTGTCATTATATTTTAAATATAAAATATGAAATATTTCGTAAAGTATTTACTTTTTGATGACTTTACCTTAATACTTTTATGCGTAGAATAATGAAAGGCATTGAATGATGTAAAAAAAAAACAAATTATAATGTTAAAAAATTTGATTGCATTTTGTATACAAACTTAATTTTGAGAAATTACAAATGTAAAAATTAATATTATTATTCGATTTCTTTAATTATTCTATATATAAAAGTATTAAGGTAAAGTCATCAAAAAGTGAATACTTTGCGAGATATTTCATATTTTATATTTTATATTATAAAAATCATGACAAAATTTTAAATATCTCAGAAAATTCTTAACAAAACAAAACTTTATTATAGTGTTTTAAAAACGTCGTGACAAAGGCTACAAGAATACACAATAAAAATAGGGGTTCTTATATAAAAAATTTAGATCAAAAGAACCTTAAATTTTTTAAATAAAACACCATAGGGGGTTAAATAAAAAATAGTTTTTTTGCATATTCTTGTAGCCCTTGTCGAGACGTTTTCAAAACACTATAATGCAACTCTCTCTCTCTCTTTTGTTAAGAATTTCCTGAGATATTTTCAGAAAAATGCACGGTAGCGCATCTTTCCGTGGTAGCTTGCAATAACACTGATAGGTGGCGCATAATGGTGTGATTAACTCGTAAGTAAATTTCAGTTGAGAGCGAATATAAGCAGGTCCAGGCGAAGCAAAATCATGACATCCGCCAGACATATCTTTGCCAGCAATGTTGCTGCGATGATATAAATATATAAAGCTATATTTTCCAAAGTAAGATGTTTTTCAAATTGTAAAAAAATTTTTTAATTGTGAAACAATATTATTTCTTTAAAACTTAAATCAAAATTGTTCTTTTTGAATTGTCTTTCAGACGCCTAAAAAATGTTTATAACATATCCCATAGAAGTCCTCAGGATGTCCTCAGGATATTGTAAGGACTAGTTGGCTATTATTTGCTCTTCCTCAGAATATCCGGAGGACATCTGACAGGATGTTTTCCGAATATCCTGAGGACTCTTAATTGGCTATCATTTGTTTGTCGTCAGGATATCCGGAGGACATCCAACAGGATGTCTTTAGGATATCGTGAGGACTAGTATTTGGCTATCATTTGCTATTCCTCAGGATATCCGGAGGACATCCCGGGATTTAATTGGGATATCCACAGGATATCCCAATGGTCCGTCCTGGATGTTTTTCGGACTTCCCGAGAATGTCATTGTGCTATCTGGGATACGTCGACGATTATCGTATCGTTCAATTAACAATTCCCATGCTTCCCTATAATTCTCTGTTGTAATCTCGAATGCCTTTATAACCTCGGCGGCTTCACCTTTGAGTGACGATTTTAAGTAATGAAATTTCTGAATTTCAGAAAGGTCTGAATTAGCGTTAATTAATTTTTCAAACGTATCGTAAAAAGTATACCAATATTCACATTTTCCAGAGAAAGACGGTAATTCGATTTTAGGCAAACAAAGCTGTGTCGATATGGTAGAATTGTTACGAGATTGCGTTGCGGAATTTTGAGGTGTGGCATTCCCCGAATTTTCGCGAAGGTCGAGTGCGTGAAGTGTTTGTTCAAAACGAGCTACGAGATTAAAGTACGGTGTTTCAAAACTAATACGCTCATCGGAATGTTGCTTATGCAATGCCGCTTCGTCCCCATCACCTATGTCAGCGGTGTCTAGAGCTTCGATTCGCGTTTGCACTTCGTCGTATTGATCCCATAATGACGATAACTTTTTCATACGTTCCGTCAAATCGAAACGCGACAATTGAACGGGATTTGCGGATTCTAAGAAATTTTTAATTCGCGTGGTCATAGCCTTGATGGTTTTGCGTTTGCTTTTAGCTTCGACTATGGTGAGCGTCGACATTTTGCGAGATAGTAATTGATGACAATAACCAACGAAAACGATGCGAGTAAATTACGCGAATAATTGATGCAAACAATTGATACAAATAAACGATATTACAGAATCGCGGTAATACGATGCATATATATACTACTTGCGCATAGGTTCTGTTACGAAAAAGTGCGTTCGGATGACTTGGTGTTCCCAGGCAGCGTCCGAGAAGCAACGTTGAGTATGACTACGTTTACACGGCGGCTTATAAGCCGAAGTTATAACTGCCGTATACTATCCGATCCAAAACTGTTTTTCTTTTTATCAATATGATCACTTAAATATGAGCCTCTTTCATACTCTAAACATTTGAATTAATCTCTTTTGATATATACATACTAGAAAGTGTAGTTTAAAATCAAAAAAAGCTCTTATTTAAATGATCATTAATGATCAAAAGAAGAAACGTTTTGGATCGGATAGTATACGGTAGTTATAACTTCGGCTTATAAGCTGCCGTGTAAACGCAGTCTATGTCCTTGTCCGATTGCAGCAAGGGTTGAGAGCGTGACCTCCCTTGAACGATGACGATGTTAGCGCCAATTCCACGTAATCGTCTGATGAGATTATGTATGGAATGGCTTCGAAGTACTTGCCAAAATGCCAGCAATGTCGACAAAATGTTGTTGATGCCCCGCTCTCTGCAATATTCCGTTGAGGATCCAAGAGCGACAGTTGAGCGCGGGGATGCCAATAATCGTTGTTTCACGACGTCAAGCCGTGATCAATGCAGCGAAAGATGTGACTTTCTTTCGATAGTGGCGGACGACGGGCTTCTTTGTGGCGTCCAGAATGTTCCAGAACGCTTTGCGTTACCAAATGGCGGGTGAAGCTCGAAGATAACCAATTTCGATACCAAATATCCAAGCTCAAAGGACCAACTTTATGTTGGTGTTGGTGAGAATAATGACAGAGCACCGTGTGTATGCGGACACTCTTTATTATACTAATAGCTTCACCGCCTTACGCGTCTATCGCCTCGATTTTCGACCGCTCTCGATATGAGTGCTCACGACAAGAGCTGTTGTTCTTCTTCTTCTTTCATCCCCAGTGGATATCCGGCTCCTTAGATGGAGCCACAGTACCACGCATGTCAAACAAGATATATGCAGGGGCCAATCAGGGGAAGAGCTGTTGTTACAATGTCCGTTACTGATTACTCGCGCCGAAAATAGGCGCCACGCCGCGATCGTGTATTACTACGCGCGGGAGACGGAAGTCGTGCGGAGAATCATGGAAAGTTCCCTAACGCGGTGATCAGAGATGGCGCGCAATACAAGTAAGCGCGTAAGCGCGCACAACGCTAAAGAAGAACAAGTGAGTATTGAAAGATGCATTAATATTATAAAAAGAGGCGAAAATATATATACACTTACACGTATTTTGTTAATTTCTTGTAGACGAGTATCAATAACGTGTTGCAGTCAAACCTTGCAGATTTGCAATGTAATACAATAAACACTGCGGAGTGTACCCATACAGCACATGTAGATACTGAAAATGTTCGAAGGATATCGCAGCAGTATATTGCGTATATTCCCAAAACATTCGAGATACGTACTACGATTTATTGCGAACATACTGAGAACATTTCTATTTCCGCCTTTTTCGAGTTAGTAGTACATACTGAGAATATTTCGCAGTAAGTACCAAGAATATCAGGAGTACCAATATAGAACCAAGGATAGAATGTGCACGGTATATACTTTTTTTTAGGTATATACGTATTACGTTAGGTTGTTATAATTAAATTGGTTTTAATGCAGGTATGAACGGAGGCCGCAAGAAAACACACTCCTCAAAAATATGTTACAACACTTATCAGAAGCCCGGAGAGTGAGCACGCTCTGACTGGCGTCACTGGCGATTCTGCAAACGCTAAATGATCTCGCAATCAAGACGTTTCCCTATATAGGGATAGATGTTGAATCTTGAATACGGATTACGGGCTCGACGTGACAACGATCTTGCAAACTCGCTCGCGCCGCTAATCGGTCACGTCTTCAATAACCCTCGGTCCAAGCTCTACGAATCAGAATGTCGTCGCGTAGGCTCACGGGAAACAATAACTCGGAAAAGGGTGCTAGGTTTAGGTAAATATTTAATGAACTGAATCGTGATACAAGAAATAACTCGCGGATACTCGCGCGCACTCAGTCTAACGGCCTTCGGCCCTTCGCTCTCATTCCGCGCACGTCCTTCCACCTTTAGATCCTTCGATCGACTCTCGACTCCCGCGCTCACACACACACACTCTCATCACCCTCGCTCGCTCATTGGTTCTCGCCGTTTCGCTCGTCTATTGGCTATTGCCATTGCGCGCTCATCTCGCTCTCTCTCTCTCACTCAGTGCTTGTTCGTTATCACTCGGCCATTCTGCTTATTACTCGTCCTCGGGTAATAAAACAAAATCTCGTAGATGCGCAGGTTGGTGTCTCTCTCTTGTTGAACGCCGGAGCTGCGGATCCTCAGCGCTCTTCACCATGTCCTGCCGTTCCTCATCCTGGGCTCTCTCGGTCTCTTCTCGATCTCGGTTTCTTCCCTCCTCTCGATCTGTAAGATCACCTTCACTCGTAGATGGTTCCGATTGGGTCTCTACGTTGTCTACATCCTCGTCAGACGCTTTGTCATCCAGCGGTCGCCAGATTTTCAATTGACTCGCGTGTGCGGTAGAGGCATACCGTCGCCCTGGCTCATCTTGTCGCAAATCAGCCACTTTGTAGGTGTCCTCATGCATCACCTGCGTGATTATTAGCGGTCCCCGATATTTCCGCTGTAACTTTGTGCTCTCGCCGGTGGCAATCGGAGCTATTCGCATGTACACTATGTCTCCCACGTTGAAACGGATGTTTCTCGCCCGGTTTCGATCGTAGACTTCTTTCATCCTCTGCTGCTCGTTGATAATTCTATCACGCGCTACCCGTTGTAGCTCTACAGGCGGCGTGTACGACGTGCTCTCATCAGTAATCTTCCGGAGTTCTCCCTCATTTCTACGCGCTTGGTAGCCGTAGAGTAACTCGAAAGCACTTTTCCCCGTCGTTGCATTCGGGGCATCATTAAGATGACACTGAACCTCAGGCAGTCGACAGTCCCAGTCTCGTCCTTCGTCATCCCGTAAACTCGCTTGAAGTATTGGAATTAGAGTGAAGTTCACCCTCTCTATTTGACCATTAGCCTGTGGATGTCGTGGTGAGTTCAAGGTGTGGTGAATTCCATGTGTTGTACAGAATTCAGTAAAACGGCTAGAAATGAAACAACTCCCTCGATCGGATATGATTTTACGCGGCGCTCCGAAATCCTGCACTAACTTTTCTAATGCACGTAATACTCCGTTCACTTTAGTGTCCTTCGCTGGATGTAGAATTACATATTTTGTTAAATTATCTATAATCGCTAGAATATATTTATTTCCTCTCTTTGACGTTACAAAAGGCCCCGTGTGATCGATATGAATCACCGCAAAGGGTCGTTCGCCCGGTGGGATTGGGTGTAATAATCCGCTCTGTCGTCCTGTTTTAACTTTCGTCAACGCGCACTGAATACATGTTCCTATGTGCTGTCGCAGATACCTTCGTACTCCCGGAAAATAATAATACTCAGTTAATAATGCTATCGACCGATCCAATCCTGGGTGACCTTTTAAATCATGAAACCGCACGGCTAAACCTTTCCCCATTGCATGCGGTACAGCAAAGAGTAAACGATCTCCTCGGCGCTTGTATACGATACCGTTCAATAACTCATAGCCCTCTATTTCACTCAACTCATGCTTGCTTCTTTCGCTCGCTTCTTTCTTAAGTATTGCACTCTTACGTGTTAGTAATTCATCACAGCTCTGGTTAATCGCAATTTCATCACACTCATTTACCATCGTGAAAACTTCACACTCGCTCATTTGATCGCTCTCACTCCCTGGCGCTCGGCTTAACGCGTCCACATGCGCAAGTTTCGTACCAGGTCTGTGTTCAATATTATAATTATACTCGCTCAACGTATTGTTCCAACGTACTATTTGTGGGTTAACAGTTTTCTGCGTACTTAAATACAACAGCGCTTGACAATCTGTAATTATCGTGAATGGTATGTTTATTAGCATCGGCCTTAATCGAGTGACCGCCCAAACAATCGCCAAAAGCTCTAACTTACTCGAGTGGTAATTTTTCTCGGGTTCACTCGTTCGTCTACTAATTGCGTAAACTAGACATAAACGATTTTGCTCATCGCGTTGAAATAACATCGCAGCTAGTCCCAATGCACTAGCATCCGTGTGTAGTTCGGTTTTTCGTTCTGGTTTAAATGGCTGTAAAATCGGTTTCTTTGTCAAATTCTCTTTAAGCTTCTCAAACGCATATTGCTCAGGCTCGCCCCACTCAAACTTTATTTCCTTACCTAACAACTTATGTAGTGGCGCCGCTATTTGCGCAAACTTCGGAATAAACCTAAATAACTGACTCGTTTATGCAAAAACTTACATTTACTCAACTTAAGGGTTAAACCTGCTTTACGTAAGGCTTCTAATGTCAATATTAATCTCTCGCGCAAATCGTCCCAACTACGCCCCGGTATAAAGATATCATCAAGATAAAACAATACTCGATGCTTACGCAGTGGTCCGCATGTTCCACGCATCTTTTTGGTAAAATAATACGGTGCGTTAAGCAGTCCGAAAATCATTCGAGTAAACTCTCTCGTTTCATCTGGGGTAATGAACGCGGTTTTTGGCATCGCTTCCTCAGACAATGGAATTTGCAAATACCCGTGTGCTAAATCTAACGTAATGAATAAATCACAATCCTCTATCTCGACTAGGTTATCGTCTACAGTTGGTAACGGAAAAGGAACTCGTATCGTTTGCTTGTTAAGTTTTCGAAAATCTACAACCAGACGCGCTTCTCCATTTTTCTTACGGACTAACAATACTGGACTCGCGTAAGGAGAATTTGTATTGCGTACTATTCCCGCTTCACGCCACTCTTGCACTATTCGTCGGATTTCTTCTCGCTCGGAATTACTTGCTCGATACGGTTTTGATACAACCGGTTTACTATTCGGTAACTCCTTAATGTCCATTACAATGTCTGTCGCTTTACCCAACTCGAACAAGTTGGTTGCCACACAATCGCGATAGTTGTTCAAAAGACAAACTAACTCCTTTTTCACATGTTCAGGTTGGTCCTCGCCGATATCCAAGTCCTCTCATGTGATGGGCTTCCTGTCTGGCATCTTAATTAACCGCTTCGGTATCATGGGCATGCGTGTAATCTCGCCTCGCTCGATGCACTCTCCCTGGTTCACAGTTAGCTGCTCAGCTTCCAGGTTCAGCACGGCAACTTCATAATGTTCATTGTCCGACACTGTGTCAACGATCTGGACGGACATTGGTGGCACACTAACGTCAGCTTGCGCCATGACGATCGACCTCACTTCTACCGACTCACTCGGTTCAATAACGGACAAATACGAATCTTCCCGCTTCGAGAAAATCAGTTCGTCCCCGCTTTTCCGATATTCCCCGTATGGTTGGTCCGTAAATGATCGACCGATAATCGCGTCAAAACTTTGCGTATCGTCGGGTACTATTCGCACTAATATGTCCGGTACAACTACGCCGTCCACGTCTATCTCGGCCTTCACGAGTCCCGGCGATTTCACTACGTAATGTGCCGGACCGAAACCCTTCAACTCAGACTGCGTTGGTATGACCGCGAACCTCTCACTTAGCACTCGCGTTGCTTTGATAGTACAGTCCGAACTGCCCGGGTCGATCAATGCCCTCACTTGTCGTCCGTTGACTCGCACTAATTTCACATATTTGTTGATCGATTTGTTGCTCTTCTCAGAAATCGTATTTACTTCCGCCTTACTCGTCGGTTTCGTGTCTGGGCAGTGGCGTTGCGTGTGCCCTTTCTTCTTACACAATTTACACAGTAACTCGCGTGGTTCTTCTGGGCAATCACGTGCAATGTGTCCAAAGGCTTTGCAATTGTAACACTTCGGCTGGCCCTCTTCGTTCATAACGGGTGGACGTTTGTCTGGATTACTACCGGTGCTCGCGGATGATCCTTGTTTCTCTTTACTCGTACTCGCTGACGTCACAGTAGATGGTCCCTGCGTCTTCGGTTTCACTGGATCCTTTTTGGTCCGTATTCTCGTAGCACGTTGCGTTAACACTCGCTCATTCGCCACAATGTCATGCAATAAATCGTCCAATGAATGGTGGTTTCGCGCCATCAAGGAGATACACAATTCCTTCGACCATAACCCATCGAGCACTTGCTCTTTGATATCACGAAAATCAAGCTTTAAGTCCGTGCACAACTTTGTTTTCGCATGAAAATACGCACTCAGTGTCTCGTCTTTTTGTTGCACTCTGTCTATCATTTTCTGCCAACGATCCGATGTACTTTCAGGTACCACAAACGTATTCTTGAACGCTGTCTTGAACGCTTCCCAACTCACTAACGTCGATGCGCGTGCGCGATACCAATCGCGTGCACCGCCTCGCAGATGCATGCGTGCCGTTTCTAATGCAAAGTTCTCCGGCCATTTATGGATCTTCTGCATGCTCTCAATATTATTTAGCCAGTCTATCGGCCGCACACTTTTACTATCGCCCGAAAAGTTCTCAATGTTTTTGCTCAAGTCAGGTATAACGTGATACAGAGGCACTTCACTACGCGGCACATCATTACGCGTCGGTTCGTTCAAAAGCGTGCGCGCTAACAGTCTAATCAACAAAGCTTCGGTAGATTCTCCCTCGCGCCCCGCCGCACGTAGCACGTTATCCAATGCCGATCGTGTCGTTCCATTCGACGGCCGCGCCGCTGCACCCAACGCCCCGTCGATATTACCGGTCTCATCCACGGATAATAGTTCCTCATACTCGCCGGACGCTTCGCTCGTGTATGATTGGCGCGCACTTCCTCTCGTCGTTTCCGGAAAGTTCCCGCCAATATCGCGGTCCTCCCGCGCTTTCTCGCGTTCATCGTCGCCATCTTGGTCACCTGGCGAATTTCTAGAATCGGGATGCATATGCCGCATCGTCTCCTCCATCTCGTCTCGATCCGAATCCGATGACATCTCTGCTGATACGACACCAGTTTTCCGAGGATCCCACTTCTGAATGACAACGATCTTGCAAACTCGCTCGCGCCGCTAATCGGTCACGTCTTCAATAACGCTCGGTCCAAGCTCTACGAATCAGAATGTCGTCGCGTAGGCTCACGGGAAACAATAACTCGGAAAAGGGTGCTAGGTTTAGGTAAATATTTAATGAACTGAATCGTGATACAAGAAATAACTCGCGGATACTCGCGCGCACTCAGTCTAACGGCCTTCGGCCCTTCGCTCTCATTCCGCGCACGTCTTTCCACCTCTAGATCCTTCGATCGACTCTCGACTCCCGCGCTCACACACACACACTCTCATCACCCTCGCTCGCTCATTGGTTCTCGCCGTTTCGCTCGTCTATTGGCTATTGCTATTGCGCGCTCATCTCGCTCTCTCTCTCTTACTCAGTGCTTGTTCGTTATCAGACGATGCGCCACATATTGAGCGCGAGCCGTACTATTCCCGGCGCGCAAGCCCGCGCTGTCGCGCCGCGTTGCGCGCGCTCCGTCGTATGTTCGTAGCGGACAGCAGGGGCCTATTGCACAATAATTTTCAATTAATAATATTAGTGAAAAACAAAGCTCTTTTACTAATATTATTAATTTGTAAATCATTGTGCAATAGACCCCTACCGCCACATAATTTATAGAGCAAAACAATAACAGAAAAATGATGATCCCTTATAATTAAATAGTTATTATTAAATAATATTTGAAGTAAATATTAATATTAAATAAATTTTTTTTAAAGTTATTATAGTAAATAAATAATATAAAATAAATATTAACTTAATGTCAAATAAATGTTAAATAAATGTTTTTTTAAATTATTATTGCAAATAAATAATCAATATAACAAATATTATATTATTCTTGAATAATTGTTAAAAAAATGTTTTTAAAAATCATTATTGTAAATAAATAATTTATGTAAAATAAATATCAACTAATGTTGAATAAATGTGAAATACATGTTTTTTCAAATCATTATTGCAAATAATTAATTAATATAAAATAAATATTAAATTAATGTCAAATAAATGTTAAATAAATGTTTTTTAAAATTATTATTGCAAATAAATAATCAATATAACAAATATTATATTATTCTTGAATAATTGTTTAAAAAATGTTTTTTAAAATCATTATTGTAAATAAATAATTTATGTAAAATAAATATCAACTAATGTTGAATAAATGTGAAATACATGTTTTTTCAAATCATTATTGCAAATAATTAATTAATATAAAATAAATATTAAATTAATGTCAAATAAATGTTAAATAAATGTTTTTTTAAATTATTATTGCAAAAAAATAATCAATATAACAAATAATATATTATTCTTGAATAATTGTTAAAAAAATGTTTTTTAAAATCATTATTGTAAATAAATAATTTATGTAAAATAAATATCAACTAATGTTGAATAAATGTGAAATACATGTTTTTTCAAATCATTATTGCAAATAATTAATTAATATAAAATAAATATTAAATTAATGTTAAGTAAATGTTTTTTCAAATTATTATTGTAAATAAATAATTTATGTAAAATGAATATTAAATTAATGTTGAATAAGTGTTAAATGTTTTTTTCAAATCATTATTGCAAATAAATTATTAATGTAAAACAAATATTAAATCAACATTAAATAAACGTAAAATAAATATTTTTTGTAAATTATTATTTTAAATAAATAATTAATGTAAAATTAATATTAATTAAATAAACATAAAATAAATATTATTTTTACAATGAATTGTAAAAATGTATAATTAATAAAAAATAAATGTTTAAAAAACATTTAAGAAACATTGTCTGCTGATTGGGTATGGATTAGAATATAATGTTTCAGATTGGAAATAATCTGCGAAAGCAATATTAAAACCGATTATAATTTGTTCAGAATTAAAATCGATTACTTCTTAATCCGGGAGCGGATTAAACTGATTAAAACAGATGTTTTAATCGGTTTTAATTAAACATTTTCGGCAAAAAGGCGAAAGCAACACACTGCGAGCAGATTTAACTGATTTGGCGTCGTCGGCGAAAGCAACACGCCGCAAGAAAACTTTGGCGCTGTCGTATACCAGGCGAAAGCAACAAGCCGGGAACGGACAACCCAGCTCGTAGGCCGTAAGCCGAAAGTTTACGCGCGCACGCCGTTCCGAGCCGTATTCAATTTATATATTCTGAGTAGTATACGAGAATTTACGAAAAATAATATACTACTCAGAGATATTACAAGTACTTCCTGAGAATTTACGAAAAATAATATACTACTGACAGATGTTACAAGTACTTCCTAAGAACTTATGAGAAATAATATACTACTAGAAATGTTATAGAAATGTTTGAAGTATATTATATACGGTACGTATATTCACAGTACGAGTACAGAATATTCGAATGATATCATGTGCTGTATGGGTATTACAGTAAATAAACATGGTAAAAAAGAGCAAGTGAGTATTTATATAAATACATTAATATTGTAAAGAGGTGAAAATATATATACACTTATTTACATATTACTTATTTACACGTATTTTGTCAATTTCTTGCAGACGAGTATCAATAATGTGTTGCCAAACATTGAAGATTTGCAGTGTAATACAATGAAGAACATCGAGGAGTGTATTACAGTAAATAACATTCCAGAATGTAATACAGAGAGCGACATTATAGATGCTGTACAGTCTAATATAGAAAATAACACGGCGGAATATATGACAGATGTATGTATTGCGGAAAATAATAATAATGTATTAAATATAAGTACACTTCCCCCTTTCCGTCTTAATAATACAACTGTCTAATCTTGAATTAAATTCGTTGTATAATATTGCTGGATATTTTATTAACTCAATTAACCGACTGTGTAAAATTTGTAACAAGTGTTTGCTATCTGTAGGGTCTAAGAGAATATTATCTTATTATTTTACAAAATTAGTACGATTGAAAGCTTACACTGAGAATTCTTTATATTTCGTTAACAGACCTACATTCAGATTTTTTATACAATTAGAACAGATGTTCAGATTTTATTCAAAATATTTCGTGAATATAGGAAATGCCAATATAAAAACATTTCTTATATCTAAATTTAGTGAGGTCTCTGCTGATCATATTTTAAAATGTCATCAGTTATATTCCAAAATTATCAAAAGATTTGTTATTTTACGATTACATATTTATCACAGGAAAAGTACTATGCTTAGTAAAAAACGTAGGTATGACAGTAAAACCATTCCCAGTCAGAAATGTAACCTTGATTCAAGGTCGATTCAACGTCGATATGGTTGACAGCTGGTTGAGTCGATAAGAAAGTCGATATTCCTGCATTATCAATCATGTCCAGTGTCGATTCAAGGTTGATTCAACGTCAAAGCGATTAATAGCGCTGTTTTGAGTGCGCACTTATAAAATTCGATCAAATTATATTCTATTCTAAATTATATTATATTCTAAAAAATATTACGACATTGTTTATGTAAATTGTACAAAATAATTTTATGGACGTTTAAGAAATGGCGTAATTGCGCGATTAATCGCATGTATAAATATATATAAGATCGATTATATTTAGGACCTATCTAGACAAACACATGCATAGCTTGATCTGTGTGTGTGGGGGGGGGGGGGTGGATGTGCGCGCGCGCGCGCGTGCATAAACCATATATATCCATAAAGTAAATAAATTATCCAATTGAATTTTACAATTACGCGCGTAAAATAAGACTGGATAATTTTCTTTATGCATATATATACAGGGTGTTTTAAAATTAAGTGCATTAAATTTGTGTAATGAAAGAAGGAATCAATACAAGCATTTTAAGTATAGGAACCATGGGTCGGCGACGCTTCGTTACGGCGTTATGGGCGTTTAAACTAAATCGTCATAACGTCTGCGATGCAATTATTTAATTCTGTTAATTTGACATGTGAAAGTGGCATGTGGATTATCTTCAGCCCACACATGATTGTTGTGAGTGTTAACGATGGCTTCACGCGTGAAGCTTGCTTCGTCGGTAAACAAAACACGAGCTGGAAATTCAGGTTGGAGAGTTCTTTGTTGCAGAAACCAATTAACAAAAGCAACACGAGCCGAAAAATCATCGGGGCGAAGAGCTTGCACCTTTTGCCGATGAAACGGATGAAGCAAATTGTCATGGACAATATTACAAACAAGACTGTTATTAACATGGAGCTCGCGTGCAATAATTCTAGTACTTGTTGATGGATTATCTTCAAATCGCTCTAATACTTCTTCCTCAAACTGTGGAGTACGTGTTGACCTATGTATTTCTCCCTGCGTTGTACATCCTCGATTGCAATGATCCCGTTTCCCTCAGACGTTGATCAACGTTAACAAAAGTCCTCCGGTTCGGCAGTCTTCTGTTCGGGTATCTTTCTTGATACATCCTCTGAGCGAGCGCACAGTTGCCTCCAGCAGCGCCGAAAGTTAAGTGTATGTCTGCGAGTTCCTCCCAAGTGTATCCATTGTGGCGGTTCATGATTATTTTAAAGAAAATAAAGCTACTCGTTTATTACCAGCTACTCGTTTCTCACTGTGAGTAGCACAGCTCGACTGACAACGTGATCACTACAGCTTGGCTGAGAAAACACGAGGAAAGTGAAAGAAAGAACTTGCAAGCACCTTGAGAAGTAAACAAACGAGAGGCAAACAAACTACAACGCGGGCGTAGTACTTGTGACGATTTACTTTATACGCTTATAACGCCGTAACGAAGCGTCGCCGACCCATGGTTCCTATACTTAAAATGCTTGTATTGATTTCTTCTTTCATTACACAAATTTAATGCACTTAATTTTAAAACACCCTGTATATGGCATTATATGCAGTTATATAAAGTCTGGATTGACCCTGGAGGCCATACTGTGTAAAATCTGCAATAATTACGATTTGCGAATTATAAACGAGTCTATAAGAAAACACATACGTATATATAATGCAACATTAAAATGATTTATTTGATCGTATGCTTGACATGCAAGCTTATTGGTGTCCGCATTCAGTAACCGCTTGTAAAAAGTTCTCACGGGCCCGCGGTTGAATAGCGCGCCATAAGCGGCGTTGATGTGATCGTAGATTAAGGCTGCATTCGCGGAACACGCTTTCAGCGCTATTATATCATTCTATCTTTATTATTCATTATACGTAAAACAAGGATAGAATGATGTAAAAGCGCTAAAAGCGCGCTCCCCGAACGCAGCCTAAGTGGAGGGGATGTAGGATCCCGACCGGAACATGTGTTAGCGCCATATATATATATATGTCTATGGTTAGCGCATGACTAACATGACTTGCACGTTGCACGGTCCACGCTGCACGGTCGGCACGGTGTGAATATTGAAGTGTGTGTTTTTGATGGTCACAATTTATATAATGGACATTTATATAATGGACAATACTAAGCGGGTAAGTACTATTTTTGTTATACTTGTTTTTATTTTTATGTAAAATAATAATAATAGGGTAGATAATTTAGACGTACGGTTATTAAGCTTTTGTAAGTTATACATAACCTATAGCTAAGAAACGTTTTCCCTGGCTCGGCTTCTGTTGGGAGGCACAGGGGCCAGGAAGTATGCAAGAAAAATAGTGAAGTTAGAATATAGTGTGTAGAATAATCCAAGATTGTAGAAAATTACAAGATCGACAAAAATACCTAGTTCATCCGTCACATAGCCCAAAGGCAGAGCTGAAGACGTGTACGCTCCCGAACCCGTGGGAGAGCCTACCTCCAAGAAAGCAGAAAAAAAAACGTTTTCCCTGCGATATCTTGTTGACAACATATTATATGATTCATATATAATTGTTTAATTAAAGATTATGGCAGCTTTATGACTCCTGCACACAGAACGCGACAAACGTTTTACTGCATCCTGTGTGCAGCAGCCTGGTAGCTGCATTTCAATATTCACACTGGCAGTACTAAAAATCTATAATTCGCACATAATATGTACTATAGATTTGCAGTACTGGCACTAAAGATTAGAACACGCACAGCCTGTGTATGCAATATATTCTTTTTTCCTTCTTGTGGCAATATAAATATGTATACGTTACTTTTTGTGTGTGAAAGTATTTTTTTAATATAAAAATTAATGCATTTTTAGGTGCCATTTTAGATAAAAGGCCAAAAATAGAACTCCCAGAAATTGATGTAGCAACTTCATTATGGTTAAAGCAAGCCCCTTGGCGTCGTCAAGACGATGGCAGTATGGGAAAAAGGACAAAGAAATAATGTTTTACTGCAGAATTCAGGAAAGAATCTTCGTTTAATTTTTTTATTTTGAGATTTATTGCTCAACTATACCCTGCTTTATTTAAAACGACAAAATATTTGACAAAATGTCTATTTTCTATGGCTCTATGCGCAACGTGAAATCAATTTAAGTTTTATTTTTTCCTTCTAATTTTATTGTATTGGGTAAGCAAAATTATTTATTAATTTCGTTTGGACAATGCACACACTGGAGAATTTTATTTTGTATGCACCATATACATAACGTATATATATACATATATGTGTGGGTGTGTATGTGTGTGTGTGTGTGTGTGTGTGTGTGTGTGTGTGTGTGTGTGTGTGTGTGTGTGTGTGAGTAATACAGTATGTAGTATATAATAGAATTTTATTTTTTTATTTTTTATTTACAAGTAGCGAGAAATGTCGTGTGCAATTGCTTTTGTTGTAACTTAAAAGTTTTTACTGTTTTGAAATTATGCAGTGTTTAGTAATACGTAACTGTTTGTGCAATTATTTGTGATTTTTTGTTAAACGATACTAAACGCTTTATTCTTAGATGTAAGAACTTAAAATAGTGAAAAATATATATTATAACTTACGTATATAGTAAAAGTACTTATTGTATATTTAAATGCAATGTAGTTTGTATTCAATTTTGTTCAATAATAATAAACAAAAAAAAAACAAGAATGTTTGCACTCTTTTTATTTTTTAGTACTTTTACCTTAAAAATTATTAAAAAATGTAAATAAATATATATATACCATATTTCAATCAAATTTCAACCTTACTTCGACGTTGAAACGACGTTAAAACGACGTTGAATAGTCGTTGAAACGACGTTGAAACGACGTTGAATAGTCGTTGAAACGACGTTGAAACGACGTTGAAACGACGTTGAATAGTCGTTGATATTTTATACGCTTTCGACGTCGAATCGACCAGAATTTCGACATTGATTAGACATTCGGTTTTCGACATTGATTCGACGTCGAATCAACTAATCATTTCTGACTGGGTTGCTATGCATAATATCTTTTCCTAAAATGTGCCTCAATATATCTTGCTTTTGTAATAATTTATGAAATTACATCAAAAACATTTCGTTTATTATTATCTATATGTATATTCTATATGTTTGTATTTTATGTATTTTATTATATATTTCATAATACTTTTAAATACATAATAGTGTTTTAAAACACAAAGTGTCTTAATGTGCAATAAATTATACGATTGTAGTATTTTTGTTCTTTCTTTTTCTTTTTCCTTTTATTTCCTTACTCAAACTGTTTATTCTTCACACGTTTTTCGTATATAGACAAAATTCTTATGTATTTATTGCTTTTACTACGTATATTTTTAATTTTTATTGCGATTTTACTGTAACTGCCATTTCCATAATTTAAAATATCGGCGGGAGTTGCCACAAATCCTGGACCAATCAAAAGTTGCTGTCTGATGTCCAGACTCTGATTAGAGGGACTCTATCGCAAGCCAGTAAGTGGCGCCGCCCGCCGTTATGGCTCCTGCACACAAGACGCGGCAACGCTAGGGAATAACGCGTGGATCACGCGTTAGCCAATCAAAGTTGGATCGAGTTTAACTTTAACCGCGCGGCAAAAGATTTGGTTGGCTGTGGCACCAACTTCCGCCGCGCGGCAAGCGCTGCCGCGTCTTGTGTGCGGGAGCCATTTAGTAGTGCGTTCACGAGAATACTCTAGACACTAGCAACTCTACCTCTCCTCGGTCGGTAATACTTCAACTTTAAACAATTTCATTATTTTTTTCAGTTTAATAATTTACCAAAATGTAACTAAATTTAATAAAATATATTTCTTTGAAAAAATTTACTTTTTTTTAAATTACAATTTTTCACAGGTGTTTCAAGGTACAAAGAGAGTGTTCCAAGGTACAGCCCCACTAAACATGAAACCTTCAGGTGACGTTACATTTGAGAAGAATACATCTTATTTAAAACGTTTCATAATAAATGTTTATACAATGTTGTATAGAAGTTTCAGTAAAACGTTTTATTTCTAACATCTACAGAACGTCGCAAAAACATTCCATTTCGGTATTTAAAACAAACATTTGGAACGTTTTAAATGAAACGTTGCGTGACGTTCAAGCTACATCCAGTTTGTAACGTTACATATTATCCGTTTTGCAACGTTTAGAGAACATTTAATTTGTAATGTGCCATTTAAAATGTAAGCTTAACATTATATATGAAACGTTTCTAAAACATTTATTATAAAATGTTGCATGAACTTTTCATGTAAAACGTTCATTTTGGGACATTTAGAAATGTTTTAATAACATTATATATCTGATTTTACTAAAATGTTTACTGTACGACTACGTCGTACGAGTGTTACATACTTATATAAAGTTTTATTTAATTGTAACATAACAATGTTTCAACAACGATATATGTGCGAGCTACATGTAGAACGCATAATGCGCGACGTACAGAGATGAGCATATATAGACTGTTCGGTCAAATTTTAAATACGAGAAACAGATCCCATCAGATGCCATCTATCGGATAAACCGAATATTAAATTAGTATTCGGTTTCTCCGATAGATGGCATCTAATGGAATCTGTTTCTCGTATTTAAAATTTGACCGAACAGTCTATATAAGAACAATATCAAGAGACACGTTTATATTTTATCGTCTATTATGTTATTGTTACTTTGTGTTTACTATGATTTTTAAATGACATTTTTGGTGACATTTATTCTTTCGTAGAGAATAAATAATAAAAATGTTTTTGTTAATTATTTTCCACAGGAAAATAAATGTGAATATGTCACAAAAATGTCATCTGTTTTAACTCAAATAATGGAAAATAATGTTTTGTGTATGTTCTACAAACATTTCACAAACGTTGCAAATAGAACGTTGCAAACAAACTTTTCAGTGACGTTTTATATATGTTTTACAAACGTTTCATAAACATTGCAAATGGGACGTTGCAAACAAACTTTTCAGTGACGTTTTATATATGTTTTACAAACGTTTCATAAACGTTACAAATAGAACGTTCCATATGAAGAGAAAATGCGTGAGGACATTTGTGGTTGTGGCAACGTTGCAAAAACATTTCTGGAACGACACAAAAAAAGTCGCACAGCTTAAATTTAACGTTACTGCAATGTTGCTGAAACGAAATTTTGTTTACTGGGGCAAGGCTGTTGTACCTTGAAACAAAATTACGAATTGTAAAAAATTGCTGTACTTTCTTACCAGATGATAATAAAAATTTGAATCTTTTTTTATTGTAATATATATGTATATATGTACTTTTATAATATATTTTTTCAAAATTTTTTAAATTAAAACTGGCTCAAAAAAATTAAAAACAAAAGTATTTCGGGGTACAGCACCTTCCCCAATATATTTTATACAAAACCCGAGGAAAAATGATTAGATATATAATCACATATAATTATATATAACCATATATAATTATATATAACCACATATAATTACCCAGATAGCAAAATGTTAGCAGGATGCGCGCAGATTGGCAGCAAATTTGATCAGAATCCCACACCAAAACCATAGCCATCTGTGTCCGCATTAAGCTCGTGTTCTGTCGACAGAGCCTGCTGACAGGCAATGTAAGCAGATTGCCAGCAGAAACCGCACAGAGCCTGCATACATAACCTGGCAGCAGATTGGCAGCAAAAACCGAGCAGAGCCTGCGCGCACGACCTGAGAACAGATTGGCAGCAAAAACCGAGCAGACTTTGTCCATAATCAGCTGTTTATATATATATATATATATGGGCGATATATATATGAATGCGAACAGAGAGTTCCTGTTTTATAATTAAAAAATGGGCGCTGAAAAGTGCCGTTTTCTTTTCTTTCTTCAGGAAAAGATAGTATCCTTGATGTGTAAAATTTTCCTGGTGTGTATCTATAGAATCCTCCTGGTGTGTAAAATCCTCCTTGTGTTCAGTCGTGGTACTCGTGGTAGTGACGTTCGAGTCATAGCGTCATCTTCTGCTTGCTGCTCGTCGCTCCATAGATCGCGGCGAATCCTTGCGCCGCCCCACCATAGCACCGCATGAACCGCGTGGACTGCGTGTCCTGGGGCTCGATTCCTGAATTTATTCAAAAGAGAAAATGTATGCGAAAATTCTGCTCCTACAAAAAAGTTGCAAGTTAATTGGCTCTCGTATGGTTCTTAATCAATCAACTTCAACTTTTCTGTAAGAACAGAATTTTCGCGTACGTTCTCTTTCAAATAAATTCAGGAATCGAGCTCTTGTTCCTGCAGTGTCCTTCCTTGGTCCTTTGAAGAGCCTCTCGCAGAGTCGCATGTATGACTGACGAATTCTAAGCGCGTCGGTCTGTCAAAATGCCCTCGGTACGACAGATTTTGTTCGATTTTTACATGCCTATTTGCCACCAGATTACTTTACGCAGATCCTGCTCGGTTTTTGCTGCCACTCTGTTCTCAGGTCAAATGCGCGCAGACTCTGCTCGATTCTTTGTCGTCAATCTGCTGCCAAGTTATATGTGCAGACTCTGCGCGGTTTCTGCTGCCAATCTGCTCACATTGCCTGTCAGCAGGCTCTGTCGCATTTCTGGCTACAGTTTGACAACATCGTCTGATAGCCCGAGAAAAAATAATTTTGACTAATCGTATATAATTGTTTATGATTATGTATAGAATCATGAATGAATATATATGGGTATATTTATGATCATGTATATTTACATCTTGCTCCTTGTATGATTATATATGAATCCATATATGATTAGATCTGACCATTTCTATGCTGATATGACTAATATATTCTAATTCGTATGAGTAGGTACAGATTCATATATGATTAGACCTAATCAAGCCTGACTCATGCCTGACTGTATATGAATTCATATATTACTATATTTAAATCTATGTATGATTTTATCTAATCATGACTGGCTAATATAAACTTGTACCTGACTATATGTGAATTTATATACAACTGGATATATATCCATATATAATTGTGCGTATTTAGATCTGACCATTTCTATGCTGGTATGACTAATATATTCTAATTCGTATGAGTAGGTACAGATTCATATATGATTTGACCTAATCAAGCCTGACTCATACCTGACTATATATGAATTGATATATGACTATATTTAAATTTATGTATGATTCTATCTAATCACTGGCTAATATAAACTCGCACCTGACTGTATATGAATTTATTTATATATAACTAGATATACAGGGTGTTTCCGGATCTTTGCGACAAATTTAAAGAGGTGATAGATCTCAATAAATGGAACAATTGTTAAGCAACCCGTGTCCGGCGATGCCTCCTTAAAGCGCTAGGCTGCGTTGAACATTTACGGTTGCGTGGCTTGATTTTTTCTTGTGGGGGAATATCAAAAGTTTAGTGTTATACAACCCCTGGTAATACTCGAAATGAGCTTATTGACAGGATTATAAACGCATTTGGTACGATTCGCAATAATCCTGGAATTTTTCAGAGGGTGCGTCAGTAGATGCAATGCTTGTACTAAGGTTGCAGGTCGCCATTTTGAACATTTATTTTAATAAAATAAACAAAATATAATTAGAAAAACGTACAATTTTTTTAAATTTTAATCTAACCATATTAGAAATCAAATAGCATTCATGCCGGTCTAGCGCCTTAAGGAGGCATCGCCGGACACGGGTTGCGTAACAAAAGTTGTTCCATTTATCGAGATCTATCATCTCTTTAAGTTTGTCGCAAAGGTCCGGAAACACCCTGTATATCCATATATAATTGTGCGTAATCCTGTCTGGATATTATTGACTATAATATAAATTCAAACATGACTAGATATAAATTCATATATGATTGCATATGATTATATATAACTTTAGGGTATCATATATATCAGCTATATACACACACATACACACGCGCGCGCGCACATATTTATATTTATATTCAATAAACAACGAGGTTATATATACGGAAAAATAAACACTTTTACCATATAAAATTGGTCCAATTAGCTATACGATAAGCCTATTATAATTGAACGGGGGGGGGGGGGTGTAAGACCGTCCCCGAAGGCGAGATTTTCTATACTCGAAGGACCAGAGGGGGGGGGGGTAATTATAATCCCCCTCACGACTAAATTAACGAAGTAGGCGAAAGAATGCGAAACGAAACGAACGAAATGCGCATGCAGCGAGATTGACGAAAGCGAAAAAGCGTCGACTCACCGTTTGGGCGCCCGTCGTCTCCCCGTTGACTCCGATTCTCGTCCCGTCCTCGTTGTATTCTCCACGTGGCCAGGCTCGACCGGTCCAACATGCAGGCGGATGCAGTAGAGTTGCAGGCAGCAAGCAGGCACAGGTGCAAGGCGTAACACAGGCACAAAGCAGGCAAAGGTGCAAGCAGGCGAGGCAGGCGAAAGATCGGTCCCCAAGAGGGGGGGGGGGGGGGAGATCGCGATCGGACGTCCGAAACTTCGTGCGGTACGATAAGAGTGTCTGGTGGTGAGTGAGTGCTCGCGGTCCTGAAACGAGCCGCGAGCGAGTACTTGCTCCCCTTTTTGGGGGTAATAGCTGCCGTCGGTGGATAAACGATGGCAGCACCAATTGGTGAGTCGCATAAATTTACAAGATTATCCCGATCGCGATCCACCGACGTCTCGCGAACATTAACAATAACGAGTAAATAACTAAATATGCAATTAATACAAAACGCGCCAATCGGCACTAATCGAAATTAAACAAAGCAATTAACATCAAAATAAACAAGAACAATTAATCAGATTTATATACAAGGCGATACGCCAAACAATAATTCTTGTAATAAAATTATCAATATCTTTACTCTTTTTTTTAATATTCCAAAGACCTTTTTTATAAAAACAAGAATTTAATAAGTTGTTTTACTACCCCAAGAAGAACCGAGTGCATGTACTCAGGTAAAACACATGTTCCAATATCAATCAGCGGCACACAAGACAATCTAATAATACTACGGAAAATCTACGGAAAAATATAATTTTTAATCAAATTTGTTATATTTTTGTAGAATTAAATTATATTGTTAGAAAATTATACAGTATCTATGTTTGACATCTTCCGTACATCTACTAAGAATAAGTGTAACATATGTAGTACAATACGAAACGTCTTTATCAATTAACGTTGTAGCACAGTACGTAAGGTGACTGACTCAAGATCCAGGGGTTCCAGGTTCAAATCTAGCGGTAATAAGCAAATTTTCTAGGTACAATATAAATTTAATTAATTAAATTTGCACATAATAAAGATTTTCGACAATAAAATAATGTTCAACGAGAGAAATAAATTCTATTTTGTTGAATAAATGTAATAATATTTTAATGGTCATATATGAATAGATATGACCGTCTATATGATTTTGTATGAGCATGCATGGTCAGACCTGGCCAATTTTCAGATCTGATCATATATGAAATAATATATGATTATATATAATTAGTCAAAATTATTTTTTCTCGGGAGAGCAGTTTCTGCGTGAAATTTGTTGCCTTTCTGATACCAAAAATTTAATACAGACTCTGCTCAGAATCTGCTGCTCAGGTTTGGCTATCTGGGTATATAACCATATATATAATTGTATATAATAAAATTAGGCTTTTTGGGTTTTATTTACTAAAAGTGTGCCACTTTATTATAAGAGTAAAGAGTAGATTTCACAATATAACTAATACAAAAGTTATGCCGTGATTTATATCACTTGGCGCGAGACTCTGTCGTGTCTCTTGACACCGTTCTTATACCATTGTTGGTCAAATTTTAAATACGAGAAACAGATCCCAACGGATGCCATCTATCAAATAATCCAAAATTAAAAATGTAATATGTGTTCATATATGATTATATATAATCATATATAATCTACGTAGATATAAATGCTTCTTATGTTGTATATAATACTATATCTAGTTATATGTAGGGTACACTACTCATATCTCATTATATCTGGCTTTACATAAATTTATATACAATTAGATATAGTGCTATATCTTGTTGTATATAGGACCAGATTATTCACATTAATATATCTGGCTATATATGACTGTATATGTAGTTGTATATAATACTATATCTAGTTATATGTAGGATACACTACTCACATATCATTATATCTGGCTTCACATACATTTATATACAATTAGATATAGTGCTATATCTGGTTGTATATAGGACCAGATTATTCACATTAATATATCTGGCTATATATGACTGTATATATAGTTTTATATAATACTATATCTAGTTATATGTAGGATACACTACTCACATATCATTATATCTGGTTTCACATACATTTATATACAATTAGATATAATGCTATATCTGGTTGTATGTGGGACCACTGATTGCACATGTGACCATGTATAATTAGATATGACCCTATATAAAAACATATATAATTATATATAATTATATATATATACCAGATATAAAGATTATATATGATCTAATAATTTATTCTCGAGGATAGGAAAAGTGTTTAGAGTTTAAGTTTCGCGGTTACAGTAAGCCGTCGTTACGCGACGCGTTCCGATTCTCGATAGCTCGACGCACGCACGCACTATCGATAAGTCTTGCGCGCTACGGCGCAACAAGTAACATGGGCCTGGCGTACGTGCCTTGGCAACGCGGTCACGTGAGAGCGTGAAGACGACGGGGCGGATTGGTCATTGTTCCATCAGACGCCCGTGCGAGAGCACGTTCCATTCCAGTAGAGTGTTGCGTCATACGCTTTGCGAGCTGCGTAGATAACAATCCAAGGATCAATCTGGATAGTGGAATCAATCTGGAGATTGACTCAAAGAAGGAAGGAAGGACGATTCTCTGGATATCTATCTGCGAATTGTTTCTGCGAAATGGACTTCGATTTTGATGATCGCCAAGTGCGACGTTTTCTACGTTTTCACAAAGGAAGGTAACCGAGAGAAATCTCTCGGGTTCATCAAATACAAATTTGACTTCAGATTACGGTAGCTTGATTCATTTTTATAAAGATGAAAGGAATTGTGCTTTCCACTTTCCTTATTCTGCAGTGAGATTGCTTACAGAAATCAATACTGATTTATACGAATTTCTTCCGTCATGACGTTAAATTTTACGGCCATTAGAATTGTGATAAACTTTACAGACAATAGTATCGTATTAAATTGATACGTACTTTACTTTCAAGTTGATTTACATTACAACCGGATCCGGATTCGTAGCGATTACTAATTATTCATAACGATTCAAAGCGAATTAGATTATATTCCTTTCTGCATTTCTTTCTTGTAAATAAGTTGTATTATACTTTCGACTTTCAATTGCGCCTGTCTTACGACTGATTATTGCGAGCTATACGTTTCATATTCTTTTCTATACTTTCAATTGAATGATTATTAGTTGGGTGATTACTTCACTGCGTTGCGAATACTTTATTCTATTATATGAAATTCTATATGTGTGATTTATGCTATTATTTTCTGAATACTCTCGAATGATTATCATTCTTTTCTGAATTATTCTTTATTGAATTACGCGGCTCAAACTGAGTTATGTTAAGTATTATTGCTTTACTTGTATATATCCTTTTCTAATTATTAGTCAATATTCTTATTTTAAGTTTAACTTTCATATTCATCTATTACGTATTACATATTCAACTATTATCTTTTGAGAATACAGTGTTCACTTTAATTCAAGTGATATTAAGATTAATTATTATAACCTTTAGAAGTAAATTTACCAATTCTTTCATATTTGTCTTATCTCGTGAGTATTCACTCATATTTGTATGTATTATGATTTATGCTTTATCTTTTGTATTATTGCCATTTTACTGTGTATATTTTTTGTATGATGTTTACAATATGTATTGAATGCTGACAAGGTTTTTCGGCCAGTTTTCCCTTGTCCACGCAGCAAATGCTGGCATTCCACCGAGTAGTTCTGCCTGATAAAAGTATTAAAATAATTCTATTGCGTTATACTTATTCGAGTATCGCCCCCTCCTCTTCTCGCGAGATTGCTACGACGTCTCTACTATTAATACTAAACAAAAAATATTTCTTATGTTTAATACAATTGTTAAATTTAAATATATTTCATATTTAATTCAATTATTTAAAAGCATGTAAATAAATATTTCCAACAATTTCTCAAAAGTCGCTTTGCAGACCTCTGCACTAATAAGTGATACCTGAGGTATCACTTTAGCTGATCCGTAGCGAAAAATATCACGATCAAGCACGCTTTTTTTTTCTTTCCTATGAGATTAGAGAACGCAGTTCCCAGGACCAGCCAAACCTGCATATAACATAATCAAGTAATACCGAAAAAATATAAAAGTTTCTGAAATCGGAAAGACGCTTAGTTCCAGAATGAAGCGTATGGGAAAAGTTACAAAAAACCCATTGAGCATATAGCAGCACAAAGTATAAGGAAAAAGGAAAAGGAAAGATGGATTATGGAAGATAAATAAAAAATAATAAATAAATAAATAAGTGAACAGAGTATATATGAATGTAGTCAAAAATTAAAAGACGTGTAAAGGGTCAATTACAATGAACAATAGTCATGGTCAGAAGATAAAACAAAATAATAAATAAATTACATAAATATAAAAAAAATAAAAAAAATGATAAATCAAATACTATATTATGTTAAGGTCAATATCCACCATGAAAAGTACTCAACGCGAAAACAATACATCCACCCATCAATTTATTTGGGAATACCGGGAGCAAAATGCTTAATAGACCAATTAGCCTGCTGAGCTCTTTTAGCAAGGTTTTTGAGAAAATTATTTTGCTTCAGATCAATTCTTTTTTGAATAGTAACAATATTATTATTAATGAACAATTTGGATTTAGGAGAGGCCACTCTACTGTTTTTCAATTGCTTAGAGTCTCGGAATACTTCTCCATGGAGTTAAACAAGAATCGGAGTTTGGCCATGGTTTTACTAGACTTGCAAAAAGCTTTTGACTTGGTATGGCATGCCGGTTTACTTTATAAATTAAATTCTATTGGTTTGCCCACCTTTATTATTAAATTGCTTAGTAGTTACCTTGCAGGGCGATCGTTCATGGTCACATTTAAGGGGGAACTATCACCTCTTCTTGATATTTTAACGGGTGTTCCCCAGGGGTCTATCTTGGACCCGATCTTGTTCAATATTCACATCAATGATTTGCCTAAACATCCTAATACAAGTCTTGCAGTTTATGCCGATGATACAGCTGTGTACACGTCCTCGTGGAGTGCAGCTCTACTTACGTCAAGACTGCAATGTTACATTGATGACATTGTTCGCTTCTTTTTAGAATGGAAAATGTCTATCAACCCGCAAAAAACAGAAGCCATTGTATTTACCCGCAAATTAAATTTTAGGCCTCCATTGATTCGGGTTTTGAATCATCAGATTCCATGGTCTAAATGTGTTAGATACCTGGGTATACCAATTGATTCTGGGCTCAGATGGGGCCAGGCTATTCATGATCGCGCCTGCAAGGCCCTCGGCAAACTGAAAGTTTTATATCCACTAATAAATAGCAATAGTGGGCTTCATATTAACCTTAAACTTCTATTATATATAATGTGTGTCAAATCTGCAATACTTTACGCTGCCCCTGTATGGGCGGTAGCTGCACGATCTCATCTAAAACGTTTACTGATTACACAAAACAAATTTTTGTGTCTAATCCTCGGCATGCCATATGAAACTCCTGTACCTGAACTACATTCTAATGCAAAAATCAAATACATTGATGAAGTAATTGCTAGACAGCTTACTAATGCTTATAAGCATGATCATTCAAATCCTCTAATTAGCTGTATTGGTGATTATAACATTAATGATATTCCTATAAAAACTAAATGCCGCTTGCCTAATTAGTTTGAAGGCGAAGATTGAGATTTGCCTGGTTTAAGAAAAGCCAATATTAATGCTGTTTTCCAGACTTTGGGATAATAAAATAATCTGAATAAAGCTTTAAAAATATTATAAAGTTGCAGAATAATCTTGAAGGCAGATTTTTTAAGCATGATATTAGTGATCTTATCCTGGCCAGGAGCTTTATTATTGGGCAATTTATTAATTACAAAGGCAACCAAATTTGGAGTTAAAAAGCCGAAATCCACAGGAGGATTTGACTCATCCAGAGACACAATAAAATCTTCCATCTTCGTATCATGCGGGGAGACAAGACTTAAAGATGACGAAAAATTTGAATAAAAGCTCTTTGCAAGCGCCGCTGACTTATCAGCCGGGTCGTAAATAATACTTTGATCCTCCAAAATAAACGGAGATGCAGGAACGCTTATTCGCTTACGGGATTTTAATGTATTCCAAAAAGACTTATTCTTGATGTTAACATCTTTAAGTTTGTTGAACCAATAAGCATCCCTGGCCTCCTTGTAGAAGATTTTTTATATGTGAATTTAAAATGATCAAGCATGTTTTTTTTTTTATAATGATCCAATGTCCCACGATGCAGTACCCAGGAACTAGCCTACAACCCGCATATAGCATAGATACATATTAAATAAATTGACAATTAAATCTTGGAAGAGCGTTTCATTCCAGAGTGAAGCGTTTGGGAAAAACTTGCAAAAAAACCCATGTCAAGCAAAATAAATAGGGAAAAAAGGGAATAAGGGTAAAGGGAAGTTAATATATTAAAGAATATATTACATCTAATCCTGTAAGAAATGCCTGGGCAATCTGCATCTAATTTTCATAGGAATATCGTCAATGTCGTAGTTGCCAACGTCACGGATAAGCGGGTTATCATGATCCGGTTGTAGACCTTATTGATCATATCTGTTACAGCTTTATTAATTGGTTGAATCTGAGCTTGAACATGAAGGTCAGTAACCCGTGTGTCACGGGGCAGATTCAGAATAATTTGAAGGAATTTATTTTGCAAAATTTGCAAACGTTCAAAATAAGTTTTACCCACAGGAGCCCACACAGGTGCAACGTAGAGCAAAACAGGTCTGGCACAAGTCTTATACAAAAGCAGTTTATATTTAAGTTGAAGATCGCTCTCCTTAGCAATAAGGGGGTAAATTTTCTTCAGAGCACCATAAGTTTTAGAGACTCTATCGCTAACAGCAGGACCCCATCGAAGACCCAAATCAATTTTTACTCCTAGGTATTTAACCACCCTAGACCATGGAACATCAAAATTTCCCATCTTAATCAATGGAGGCAGCGGGAATACCTTGCGGGTAATAATTATCGCCTCTGTTTTTTCATTGTTGATGACCATCCTCCATTCCCGAAGGAATCGAACTCCTTGCTCCTGCAACCAAAGGACAAGCAACGCCGGACACTACGACGACGTGTAAACGGCGGTGTCGTCCGCATATACCGCCAGGCTGGTTTTAGGATTTCCAGGTATATCATTGATGAAGATGTTAAACAGAACGGGTCCTAGGATGGAGCCCTGAGGAACACCAGTAGGTGCATCAAAAACGGAAGATTGGCCTCCCTCGAAACAGACAAAAAAGGAACGATCTTGAAGATATGAGCGTAAAATCTTAATGATATACAACGGCAAACTTAAGAGATTTAATTTGTACAATAAAGCCTTGTGCCAGACAGAGTCAAAGGCCTTCTGAATATCTAACAGCACCATGGCCGAACTACGTATTTTATTAATTTCCATTGCGAAAGCCTCGGTTACTCTGAGAAGCTGCTGAACAGTGGAATGCCGCGGTTTAAAGCCAAATTGCTCATTGATTATAATTCTATTTTCAGAGAGAAAGGAATTAATTTGAGTTAGCAAAACCCTCTCATAAATTTTACTCAGCGTGCTCAAGAGGCTAATTGGCCTATAATTAGCAAGAGAGGATTGAGATTTGCCGGGTTTGAGAAAGGCAAGGACTTTGGCCGTTTTCCAACAAGATGGAAAGTAACAAAGGCAAAAGAAATGTAAAATTATATAATAAATTTGTAAAATAATTTTAAAAGATGAGTTCTTAAGCATAGAGGCAGTGACTTTGTCAGAACCAGGGGCTTTATTATTAGGGAAAGTTTTGATAATATCATAGATTAATCGAGGAGTAATAAACTCGAGATCACAATTAGGCAAGAAATCGTCCAAAGTATTGACGAATTCGTTAACTACAGCTTTATGAGGGGAAGTGAGGCCGTCAGCGTCCTGATAAACTTTATAAAAGTTTTGGGCCAAAAGCTGTGCTTTTTTACCGGAATCATAAGCAAACGCGCTGTTATCCAAGAAAAAGGGGGCGCGGGGGTTTTGTTTCTTTGGAGAGATTTGGTTAACCTCCAGATACTATTGTCACTGGTTTTGGCCCCCGATAATCGTTCAGACCACTTTTTGTTTTTAGCATCACATAACTTATTATGAATAATGGATGTGAGAACATTGCGATATCGCTTAAACTTTTCAAGACCAAAACGCTGAAATTTTCGACGATAGTAGTCGCGAAGCTTAATATGCTTATCGAGATCCGCGGCCACTGAAGGATCATCAGTGATATGATTTAAGTTATAATTTAGTAATTTAGAAGATTGCTTAGAGATTCGACAAAGAAACTGCTGCAATTTATTTATACAAAGATTAATTTCAGTCTCGTTAGATATATTATGATTTATTTTCCATTTAGAAGTAGAAGACTTAAATTTATTTCAGTTTATTTTATAAGATTTAAAGGTTTTTCTCTCAATGGTGGAGCTGTCAAGAGCCAGTATAATAGGAAAATGATTGGAGGATAATTCATTTAAAGTGAGACAAGAATAATTATTGTTAACATTTTTAGCTATGAAAAAGTCAATATTCGAAGGGTATCTACGTGGGACTTTATAGGAATAGGTTGAACTATGAATCAAGTTAAGATTATTATTATTAATAAAGTTAAGCAAATGAACGCCTCGACTGTTATTCGAAAAATTATTCCAAGAACGATGCTTGGCATTAAAATCGCCACCAAGCAATAGTTGATGGTGATCTTTAAATACATCCACGAGAAGATTATCATCATATTTAACACTGGGAGAGATGTATACTACACCCAGGGTAAAATTTAGACCGGACAACAGCCTAATCAGCAGCAACTCACAACCGTTCAGAGCCGGAGCAGGCAGCGTATGAAAACGCAACGAATCACTGACGATAATGGCCAAGCCCCCAGCCTTAAAACACGTGGGGAATCTGAGCGTACAACTTTATAACCCGAGAAATTTAAGTTTGTGTTAGGATGCAGCCACGTTTCCGTGACCAAAGCAACATCGACATTGTTACTGAGAAGAAAATGATGGAATTCCAAATTTTTATTATTTATACTAGTGGCGTTCCACAAGCAAATCTTAAGAGGCGTATTGAATGGAGGCATTTTAGAGTCCCTCGGCCGCCTCAACAAACGCCTGTAATCTGCTGAGACCATCAGAGCAGGTAGCCAACTTTTTATTTAGATCTTTAATTACTGAGAGCATTGTGCTGATGTTCACCAACTGGCTAAGTTTTTTAATCTCAGAAACAAGACAGTTAAAATTGGCCACATCCTCCGAAATGGCAGCACGCGTGTTAGTACGAGAATTGTTCAGAGCCTTAAGGTATGTTTTCGGAGGCATATATTGAGTAGGTTTGTTTATCATTGAGACAGCCAAAGCACCCGAAAGCGAAGGATCAGCTACAAATTGAGGAGGGGAGAAGAGCGTGCAAGTTTTTATTGTTAGCATGCGGGTTGTTTGCCAGACCAGAGGGTCGATTCAAGGCCGTCCGCTTCTCAAGGAACTTCAAATACGACGGGCATTGAGAGTAACTAGCCGGATGATCCCCGGAGCAATTCACGCAATTAGCTGGTGAGCCCGAATCCTTTTTACAGCTTGAAGTTATGTGGTTTTTGGCACATTTGACGCAACGAGGCCTTTTAAAGCAGTTCGTGGAAGTGTGGCCAAAAGCATGGCACCGGTAACATTGGAGTACGATTTTTCGATTAATGTACTTGTCCCAGTAAATCCTTGAATAAAACAGAAATCTGATTTTCCGTAATTGAGACAATGAAAATTTAGCACTCAGATTAATTCTGTAAGTAGCGTACAGGCTATTTTCGTCGTTCAGCATCGTACATGAGTTAACTTCTATGCCAAGCTTCTTTAATTTGTTTGTGATCGTGAGGTTAGGGATGTTTGGTAGACCCTTTAAGGTGACCGTAATAGTTTTCTCCTCCGGCAGAGAGTAGGTATGAAAAGAGTAATTACTCGCAATAGCGAATTTCTTGAAAGCTGTGTAGTCGTCAACTTTAAAAAACTGAATTTTTACTTGATTGCCAAGGTATTTTACATGGAAATTTTCTCCGACATCCATCTTAAGTGATTCAATAAAGGCGGCATAATTCGTAATCTTCGAAGCGAGATAAATGGGGGGAGGCTTCTTAATTGTTTTCAGGTTAGAATGATCCTGAATCGTCTCGTCGCTGGCTTTATTGATGAGCATGCAATCGATTACTTTCGGGGTCGGAGGCATGCAGTCCCGAACAAGACTCCCCGCTGGCCTCGTCATTCAAATCAACCGCATCGGCCAAAGATTGGAAGCGATTAAAGGTAACGAATTTACCTTGAGTGAAGGTGTCAGTATCCTCAATACGAGGAAGCTTGTCGGATCCTGAGGGTGCAGTCAGCGCCTCATCAGTCTTTCGTTTAAGCAAAGATTTCGTAAGCAGCCTACCCTCCAAGTTGGAGGGGTGTCCAGGCGAAGAATCCAGATGCTTCTCCACACCGATGCAGAGCCAAGGAGCCGCAAAAGTCGGGGAAGGCACCGCCCGCACAGAAGTCTCAGAGAGAGCACCAGCTCCAAAAATTAACTTGACGCAGCGAACCAGACTATGCCCCACCGCAGAAAACCATTCACGATCAAGCCTTTTTTTTCTCCTTTTCCAGTGGATTTAGGCACTGCAGTTCCCAGGACTAGCCAAACCTGCATTTAACATGTGAATAAATAATATCACAAATACATAAAAATTATAAAATTGGATATGACCTTAGTTCCACAAATGTAATGATATGGGAAAATTTGCAAAAAAACCCATTTTGCATGATTCTGCACCATCAGAGCAGCAAGTAGTCAGGAAAATAAGATAATAAGATTGCTAAGCATGAAATGAATAAATAAATAAATAAATAAATAAATAAATAAATAAGTGAAATAAATAAATAAATTAAATAAATTAAATTAAAAGACGTGTAAAGAGCGTCAAAAATATCACAGAAGAGTAGCAATCATGTAAAGAGGTAAAATATATATATATATATATAATAAGTAAAAAATAATAAATTATAAAATACATAAGATATACACACTAAATAAATAACATACTTAATACTCTCTATGAAGGCTCATGCATAAATTATTCCTTCATTTCATGTGGGAACAGAAAGGAGAAAAATGTTTGGGCAATCGGCATCTGATTCGCATGGGGATATCCTCAATGTTGTAATTGCCAACATTGTTAATCAAAGGATTCGGGTGATCAAACTTATAAACATTTTGCAACATATTGGCAATTACATCATCGATAAATTCCATGTTGGCTTTTTCATGTAATAAAGGAATACGAGTATCTCGTGGCAGTCCGAGTATAATGCGAAGAAACTTATTTTGTACAACCTGTAACTTTTTAAGATAAGTAGGAGCAGCTGCTGCCCACACCGGAGCGGCATAAAGCATAGATGACCTACCGCACATCTTATACAAAACAAGCTTATAATTAAGCTGTAAAGTACTGCCAGAACAAATAAGCGGATACAGGACTCGAAGAGTCCCAAGAGCCTTGCAAACTCGATCATGCATGGCCTGACGCCATCTTAAGCCAGAATCTAAAGAGATCCCGAGGTATTTAACACATTCAGACCAAGATACAGAATGGTTCAATACTCTAACCAATGGTGGCCGAAAATCACGATTGCGGGTAAAAACGATAGCATCAGTCTTCTGCGGGTTGATAGTCATGTTGTGCCGCTCCGTGCACGAGTATTGGGATCACTGTCCGCGGGGAAGTCGTCGGGAGAAATCACAGACTCGATATGACTTTTACTTTCAAACACTTTAATAAATTCAAGTTCTATTTCAATATACAATAATCTTATTATTACGCGTTACAATTGTCACTGACTCGAACTCTGACTTTGAACTGCCCTCCCGATCCCTGTCCTCCGCTCTATTTATTCCGTATCGTCGTCAAGCGGGATCGGTTCAGGGTCCTTGCGCGGTCAGCGTTCCGCGAACCTCTCTAGGTCGCGTCGGTTTTCGGTAGAGAGTCTGGCCGCGCAGTCAGCTGTTATGCTGACTCGCGGTTTCCTGTTTAACTCGCGACTTCCTATTTTAATAATACTATGGTAACTCGCGACTTCCTATTTTAATTAAACTGTGGCAATCGTCACGAGTTCGGATTGCAACATTCCTCCCTCTTTGGGAAGAGAGAAACTACGGTCGGAGTTTCTCGTATTTTACAGATTTTATCCTATCTTTATTCTTATCTTAATTCTAGAGGTAAGTTTTCTTTTACAATGGTCTCTTACATCTAGTTTACAATGGTCTCTTACATCTAGTCGTTGTTTAGTATAATATCGTGGTGTCGCTTTCTTTTTTCGCTGTTTCGCTTGCGTCGAGTGCGCTTCGGCCGCTTGCCGTGTTGTATATATGTTCTTGGATAATCTTAGGCTTACGCATGGGATTTAGGTTTAAGTTTATGGGTAATCCCGTTTTATTTTTATTTCTTTTTGTTACATATAATATGGCTAAACATATAATAATTATCGCTGTTTCCGTGAAGCCTGAGATTATCGGGTACGTTGTGTATTTATGTATATCTACGTCGTCTGTTGTTAAAAATTAATTCTTTTGCTGCTTCTTTCGGCTTAGTGTTCTATAAAGGCTTTTATTCTATTTACGTGTACTTTTATGCTTTTTCGTCCCATTTTGAGGGTGTAATTGACCTCAGAATTCTTTTCAATTATCGTATATGGACCTATCCATTTCGGTTCCAATTTCTTTGATCTACCTCGACGTACGGTGCAATAGTACTTTTTCTCCCACCTTAAAAGTGGTTTCTTTGGTTTTCTTATCGTAGGTTTCCTTTGCTTTTTCTTTTTCGGTTCGCAAATGTTCCTTTGCAACTCGTTGCGTTGCACGTAATTTTTCCTTCAGCTCTTGCACGTAATCGTCATACGTGTAAGTCGGCTTCGGCGGTTGCGACAGTGCCGTAGGTAGCGTCGCTTGGTGCCCGTAAATAAGCTCAAACGGGGTGAAGCCTGTAGCCGTATGCGGAGTCGTGTTATACGCGAACATCGCATAGGGTGTCCACTCATCCCAATCGGTCTGATCTGCGTTAATGTAATGTCGCAAATACTCCGCTAACGTTCTGTGAGAACGTTCTAGCGCTCCATTACTTTCGGGATGGTACGCCGTTGTTTGATTTTTCTCGATTTTCAACAGTTTACACGTGCTCTTAAAAATTTCGCTTAGAAAATTTGTACCTTGATCGGTTAAAATTTTTTCTGGAATGCCATACTCAAAAATTATTTTTGTTACGAACTTTTTCGCGATAGTATTAGCTTCCTGATTAGGTATCGGTATTGCCTTGCTAAACTTCGTTAGATTATCCTGAAATGTGAGGATGTATTTATTTCCGTTTTCGGTCATTGTTAACGGTCCTACTATGTCTAACGCACATTTCTCAAATGGTCTATCCGCTGTGTCCGTAATTATTAAGGGTGCTTTAATTTTTCGCGACAATTTATTTTTCTGGCATAATTCGCACTTGGAGATATAGTTTTCGACATCTTTCGTTAGTCCTCTCCAACTATGCGTTAATCGGATTCTGTTTATCGTGCGTTCTACTCCTTGATGCCCTCCTATCGGTGCATCATGATATTCGTAAAGTATTCGTCGTTTCTCCTCTTCGGTATATCGTCTTTCGACGTTCGTGTTATCTCTTTCGTCCTTCTCTATCCCATTAATGTCGGCGGGTACGTACCGACTTAGCGCGTCAGCGTTTCTGTTCGCTTGACCGGCCTTATGCACGATTGTGTAGTCATATTCTTATAATTTTAGCCTGCAACGAATCAGTCGTGACCCTGGGTCATTGACGTTAAATAACCACACTAAAGACTTGTGATCCGTTACTATTGTGAATTTTGTTCCATATAGGTATGGTCGGAAATGCTTCACCGCCCATACTATGGCTAGTAACTCTTTCTCCGTTGTGCTATAGTTCATTTCCGCTTTGTTTAATACTCGGCTAGCATACGCCACGGGTTGATCTTCGCCGATCTTCCCCTGTGATAGTATCGTTCCGATTGCGTAATTTGACGCATCGGTCGTCACTACAAACTCTTGCTCAAAATCCGGGTATTTTAATACCGGTGCTGTAATGAGCTTTTCTTTCAATATCTTAAAAGCGTTTTGCTGCTCTTGTGTCCATAAAAATTTTACGTCTTTTTTTGTTAGTTTAGTTAGTGGTTTAGCAATCGCTGAAAAGTCTTTTATAAATCTACGGTAATATCCAGCTAAACCTATGAACGACTGGATGTCCTGTACTTTAACAGGTGTTTCGTATCTCTTTACGGCCTCTAGTTTTGTTGGGTCCGGAAAGATTCCGTTTTCAGTTATCACATGTCCGAGGTATGTGACCTCTTTGCGAAGGAATTTACACTTGTCGGGCTGTAATTTGAGATTATATTTCCGCAATCGTTTCAAAACTTCTATGAGCCTCTTATTGTGCTCTTGTAGGCTTGCTCCATACACTATTATGTCATCTAAATACACGAGACATTTCAAACCTAATAGACCGGCTAATACCGCGGTTATCGTTCGTTGGAACGTCGACGGGGCATTTTTCAACCCAAAAGGCATTCTATTATACTCATAATGCCCATATGGTGTAGAAAATGCCGTTTTCTCTTTATCGTTCTCGTCCATCGGAATTTGGTGGTATCCCGAGGCGAGATCTAATGTTGTAAAGTACTTTGCGTTTCCCAGTTGATCTAATATATCTGTTATATTTGGTATTGGGAAGGAGTCTCCGATTGTTAAATCGTTTAATTTTCAAAAGTCTATAACAATTCTTAATTTTTTCTTTCCGGATGCGTCTGTTTTTTTCGGCACTACCAGCAACGGCGCATTCCATTGGCTCGTGCTGGGCCGGATAATTTTGTTCTTTAACGTTTCACCTACTTGCCGATTAACTTCGTCTTTGTGCTTCTCTGGCAAGCGGTACGGTCGAACGTTGACCGGTGCGCTATCCGCCTTCGTGGTAATCTGATGCGCGACGATATCGGTGCACGTCAGCGGTTCTCCTTCTAAGTGCAGCACGTCGTTATAATCTCTGCAGATTTCTTCAATTGATTTCTTTTTCTCCTCATTTAGGTGTTTCGTGCGTAGCAACTTCCTTACTCTTTCGCTGCGCGGTATCGATTCGTTCTTATTTTCTATTTGAACCGTATTTATTTTTGTTGGTCCATCCTGGCTGAGTTCCTCCATTTTCATTTGAGGCATCAGCAATTCTACCGTCCTTTTGGTAGTATTTAGTATACTTACTGGGCATAAGAAATTTTCCGGTTGCACTAGGCAGTTGCCTATAAAAACTCCGGGTGCAGTTTCCTCTGCTTGTATTATGCCCATTCCGTTTTTATCCGTAGCGACTTGTATGATCGTTTTGCTACGCGGTTTTAGAGTCAGCCGTCTGTACGGATATAATCTCAGGATGTTTTGACCTATATTAATTGATTGGTCTTGTAACTGTAAGAAGCTTGGTGTTTCTTAATGAAATCGACTCCTAATATCCCGTCATAGTCGATCGGGAAATCATTTTTGACCACATGCATCGTATGCTTGATTTGTCGGTCTTTTAAGTCAATTGTGGCGTTAATTTTACCAAGCGTTCGCGCTTCATGGCCTGTTACGCCTGTAATTGTTATTTTCTCATCTTCTATCCATGTATCTTCCTTCAAATGCTTTGCTTTTATTATGGACATTTGCGCTCCTGTGTCGAACAACAAGGTCGCTTTTTCTCTCTTTGCCTCCTTTATTGGTACAGTGACTAAATCTAGTCCTGCATGCTCTAGCGGCTTGTCTGCCATATGAGAAATCAGGGATCCGATTGCCAGTCGACGCGGCTTTGCCTCGTCTTTATCTTCCTCATCGCTACTCGGCGGGGATTTACTACGAGTTTTCTCTTTAAATGTGTACGTGCCGTACTGATTATTTTCCTCTCGCGCTCTACCCTGTCTGTCAGGATTAATTCGTTCCCTTTTCGGCTTGCCATTGAGCAGCCAACAATCCTCACGTAAGTGACCGGTTTTTTTACAATAATTGCAATATTTTTCTACGGTATTAACGCGGGATGTTTTCTCGGGTTTCGGTAATGGGAAGCGGTTAGTGTAACGGCCAGTACGGCACTCGCGTCCGTGATGTCCGTACTTGCCGCATTTGTAACACTCAATTCCCGATTCATTTTCGCGCGTTTGCGGGGAATAAAAATTATTTTGAAAACGCGGCGAATTTCCGCTCGGTCCGTTTACTTTCTTTTCCGCGCTCGCACCTGCTATTGCTTCCTGCAAGGTAGCAAAATGCTGCGCTCGAACGATTAGTTTTATCTCGTCACGTAACCCCAGTTGAAAATTTTGTAGCGCTTGCTGTTGTATAGTTTCTAATATTGTACGCTTGCTTTCGACCGTATGAGTTTTACCCTCGATCATTGAATCAAATAGCTCCATTGCCAGGTTATCGGTTCTTAGACCGAACGCTCTTGCGCTTTCTCCGGGCTTCTGCTTTAATGTGTTGAAATTTAACTGTAGATGCGTCGTGCTCGTTCGACTTAAATAACTGACTTCTAACTCTTTTTTAAATTGTGCGAAATCTCGGATTTCCCGTGTTTGAAAATCTAACATGCCTCGACCTTTCAACTTTGTGCATAGCACGGCTTCCAGTAATGTTCCTTCCTCGATCGGGTGTATATTTTTCATTGCGTACGTCGCGGCGCTCAAAAATTCCTGTATTTTATTAGAGGCTCCGTCGAACTCGGGTATCATGCCCCGGGCCTCCTTTAAACTTAGATATCCGACTGCGCGTTCCGCTTGGTTTCGGATATCGTACGACGTTCGTCCGTACGTGACGTCGGACGGAATATTGGTTTGCTCGAGTTGTTCGCGGCGATCGAGATTTGCCGTTTCTAAATGGTTTACACGAGCCTGTAGTGTCTGAATTCGCGTAATATTTCCTTTAATACCGTATCTGTTTCGTTTTTATGTGACGTTGTTTTCTTTTGTGACAACTCTCCCTCGTTGCTTTCGCGTTGATTTTCGGCTTTTGTTTCCGCCATTTCTATTTGATTTACGTCTTTTGACGCGGAGTAGTATTCTTCGGGATTAAACTCGCTACTATCGTAGGAGGTTAACGAGTATTCTTGTCGGTGCGAGATTCTACTGTTCGTGCGGGTGGAGTTTTCGGAGAAATAAAACTCGTATGTAGGATCTAATAAATAATCCTCGGGGCAGTGATGTTGCACGACAGTTGTGTCTAGATCGTCAAAGTCAAATTCGCGTTCCACGTAAAATTCGGTTTTGGACTCGCTATCGCTCGAAAATTCCGCGTCTAGATTTCGGCGCACGCTATCTCGCGTATTGCGTTCGTCTACTGTTTCGGTACGCACGGGTTTATTTCTACGCGCGCGTCGTGACTCTTCGCTGTGGAGCCACGATTCGTTTCGCTCGACTGGACGATTTTTTTCGCCCTCCGACATTTACCGATTTTACAAGTGTTTCTTTTACGCTTTACAATAATGTGCTTATTCTCGACTTACATTAGTGTCGTTAACCGCATGCTGTTTTTGTTGCGCTGCTGGCCTGTCGGTGAGTCACGTGCGGTAGGTCGGCGCCTTCTCGGGTTTCAAGTCTCCGTTGATGTCCCTCGTCGGCTGCTACCGGTGTTTCTCTCTCTGCTTATCGTTCTGCTGTGCTTCCTCTTGGGATGTCTGCACTGTCTGACGATTTTGTTACCTTACAGATGTCTGGACTTCCTGGACTCCGTTGCCGCTTGATCCCACCGCTGCCACCAGAAATGTTGTGCCGCTCCGTGCACGAGTATTAGGATCACTGTCCGCGGGGAAATCGTCGGGAGAAATCACAGACTCGATATGACTTTTACTTTCAAACACTTTAATAAATTCAAGTTCTATTACAATATACAATAATCTTTCTTATTATTACGCGTTACAATTGTCACTGACTCGAACTCTGACTTTGAACTGCCCTCCCGATCCTTGTCCTCCGCTCTATTTATTCCGTATCGTCGTCAAGCGGGATCGGTTCAGGGTCCTTGCGCGGTCAGCGTTCCGCGAACCTCCCTAGGTCGCGTCGGTTTTCGGTAGAGAGTCTGGCCGCGCAGTCAGCTGTTATGCTGACTCGCGGTTTCCTGTTTAACTCGCGACTTCCTATTTTAATAATACTATGGTAACTCGCGACTTCCTATTTTAATTAAACTGTGGCAATCGTCACGAGTTCGGATTGCAACAGTCATCTTCCAATCCGAAAAGAATTGAACGATGGCATCAATATGGTCCTGCAGTCAAACAGTGAGAAGTACTGCACTCCATGACGAAGCATAGACAGCCGTATCATCTGCATAGACTGCAAGATTCGTGTCAGAGGATTTCGGCAAATCATTGATATGAATATTGAACAGTTTAGGGCCCAAAATCGAACCCTGGGAAACACCTGTCAAAATGTCACAATGAGGAGAAAGCTCCCCTTGGAAAGACACCATAAACGATCGCCCAGCAAGGTAACTTTTAAGAATCTTAATAAGAAAAACAGGAAGCTTAATAGAATCTAATTTATACAGCAGACCATCATGCCATACTGAATCAAATGCCTTTTGCAGATCCAAAAGAACCATGGCTGTGCTCCGATTCCTATTCAGTTCAAAAGCAATATGCTCAGAGACTCTTAATAATTGTAAAACCGTAGAATGACCCGGCATGAAACTAAATTGCTCATTAATGATAATATTATTACTATTTAAAAACGAGTCAATTTGGAGTAAAATGATTTTTTTAAACACCTTACTAATGGTGCTGAGCAGACTAATCGGACAATAGTTGGAAGGCGAAGATTGAGACTTTCCCGGCTTTGGGAAAGCCAGAATCAACGCAGTTTTCCATGCCTTAGGAAAATAAAAAATCCTAAAGGAAGCCTTGAAAATATAATAGAATTGTTAAACAATTTTAAAAGCCGATTTTTTGAGCATGGTATTCGTAATCCTATCCGCCCCTGGGGCTTTATTATTAGGCAACTTACGAATAACATATTCAACCAGTTGGGGAGACAAAAAACTAAGGTCAACTGGAGGGGACAAACGTCCAGAGCAGGAACAAAATCTCCAACCTTCTCGTCGTGAGGCGAAGCAAGATTGAGAGATGAAGAAAAGTTATCGCTAAAGCATTGTGCGAGCGCCCGAGCCTTCTCAATAGGATCAAAAACAATGGATTTATCATCAAGTACAAACGGCGGACCAGGCATTTTCGTTCTTTTGCGGGATTTAAGTGTAGTCCAAAGAGACATTTCTAATATTAACGTTTTTGAGCTTATCAGCCCAAAAACTATTTCTTGCCTCCTGAAGAAGAGAATTAATGTGAGAATTCATGATATTTCGGAGTATCTTAAAACAAGAGAAACCCATTTTTTGATACTTCCTACGAAAATGGTTCCGCAGTTTAACCAGAAAATCATAGCGGTCGGCACGCGTATCGTCCACAGAACGAGAGTGATACCTATACCTACGCGTCTGAGAAAATAACTTTAGCGTTTTAAGCAAGAATCTTTGCAGATCCTGAATGCAACGATCAATATCACTCTTGCTCTCCAGGCCGTGGACAATCCTCCAGCTACCCGTTCTAGTCCAGTCAAAATACGATTAGACCTAGAAAAAATTGCAACAAAAGGTTTTATTACGTCATTGTGTTCAGAAAAATATACTGAACAACATATCCAAATTCCGCCATTTTCCGCTATTCCTAAGTATGTTTTTTATTAACAATTTATAAACAAATTCGTTTTTTCTCCACAAATACAATAAATTTCGAAATTTTTGTACAGATCAAAGTTGTAGAACAGATAAATATCTGCAAAAAATGTTCTATAAGTTTTTTTTGTACATGCAATATTTTTCACGTAATAAATTTTGCAAGATATACGCTGCGCGGTAAGCGCTGACAAACGTCAAATAAATTGAAGCGTCGCACGCGCGCACAAAAAATGTTATATCTTTTGAACGAATCATCGTACAGAAATGATCAAAGAATCGTTGAAAAGCTGAAACTTTCAGCTTTTTAATGCGATTTGGTTCGTTATTCTGCGACAATTTTTGAAAATTCTACAATGGTTTAAACAAATTGTTACATGCATTTCTGCCTTTTTTCATAAAATCAGCTACAAGTAGGTTCCAAATTGTTAAAAAAAAAACGCCAGCAGGATATTACAGTATATACTTCATACTTTGACCCTACCAGAGGAAAAAAATTACAAAAATTTTTTTATTTAAAATCAAGCTATTGACATGTCCAGTCAAAATACGGAAAAAAGGGGAGGGTACCTAGAAAAAATTGGGTAATTATGCATAAAAGGGGCATCCTCTCCGATTTGTTTGTTATTTTAGTATGTTGTTGGGGATGTCTTCCCGAGTCATTTCATATATATATATAAGGGTCGGACTCAAATAGCTTCGGAGATACAAGCTGAGAAAGGAGGTATTTATGCATAAAAGCGATTCCCTCTCCGATCTGGTTTATTTTTTAATATGTTGTTGTGGATGTTTTCCCAAGTCATTTCATATATATATACAAGGGCCGGACTTAAATAGTTTCGGAAATACAGGCTGAGAAAGGATAAAAATAATAAATACAAAAATAAACGTTTAATGATGATTTATTGAATACTATCATTAGGAATCTGAAGGATTTCAACCAAGTGTGTTCTTTGTATGTGCTTCAACTTACAAAGCACATACTTGTAAAGCGCGTCACTAACCTATAGGTTAGTGGCGCGCTTTATAAGTATGTGCTTTGTATGTGCTTCAACTTAGAAAGCACATATTTGTTAAAGCAGAGAACAGGTGGTATATGAAAAGTACATATTTATATGTACGATGAATAGTTGGTATATAAATACCCATCCCTGCATGCGGAGAAGTGCGGCAGTCCCTGTGTAGTACAGCCTGTTTGTTTATGTTTTCAAAGTGGCTCTATTGGTTTGTTTTCGCTCGGATTACCGCATTCTTTGATGCAATGGCTGAAATCTTTCAGATTCCTAATGATAGTGTTGAATAAATCATCATTAAACGTTTATTTTTGTATTTATTATTTTTATCCTTTCTCAGCCTGTATCTCCGAAGCTATTTAAGTCCGACCCTTATATATATATATGAAATGACTCGGGAAGACATCCCCAACAACATATTAAAAAATCAAGCAAATCGGAGAGGATGCCCCTTTTATGCATAATTACCAAAAATTGCACAACAAAAGATTTTATTACGTCATTGTGTTCAGAAAAATATACTGAACAACATATTCAAATTCCGCCATTTTCCGCTATCCCTAAGTATGTTTTTTATTAACAATTTATAAACAAATTCGTTTTTCTCCACAAATACGATGAATTTCGAAATTTTTGTAGAGATTAAAGTTGTAGAACAGACAAATATCTACAAAAAATGTTCTTATGAATTTTTTGAAATATCTCATATTATTTGAGATATTTGCAATAAGAGCTACTAGGCTACGTGCGGAGCGGAGAGTTCTATCAAGCACACGGCATTCTTAGAATTCGCCTCTCCGCTCCGCGCGTAGCCTAGTAGCTCTTGTTGCAAATATCTCAAATAATATGATATTTCAAAAAATTCATAAGAACATTTTTTGTAGATATTTGTCTGTTCTACAACTTTGATCTCTACAAAAATTTCGAAATTTATCGTGTTTGTGGAGAAAAACGAATTTGTTTATAAATTGTTAATAAAAAACATACTTAGGGATAGCGGAAAATGGCGGAATTTGGATATGTTGTTCAGTATATTTTTCTGAACACAATGACGTAATAAAACCTTTTGTTGCAATTTTTTCTAGGTACCCCCTCTTTTTTCCGTATTTTGACTGGACATGTCAATAGCTTGATTTTAAAGAAAAAAATTTTTGTAATTTTTTCCCTCTGGTAGAGTCAAAGTATGAAGTATACAGGGTGAATCTTAATGAATGCACCAACTTTTTACCATGGGAGATGGGTTACCGACTGCAACTGTAATGAACCGAAAGATCCATAGATGACACCTGGTTGGATCGACCGCTCCGATCGACATACAGGGAAGTCAAAAATTGTGCATCAAGTAACGTGTATCGTATTCTATACATACATACTTTTCTAGTATATCCAACTCTCTTCCCATACAGCACAAAAACCTCTTAAAATATACATATTTAAAATATTTTTTAGAAAGTTTAAAATAATTTAAACTAATTCACAAAAATATTTTTTCAATGTTTCTATGCCCGTCAAATCATGTCAAAAGAATATTTTCAAAAATTTTTTAAAAGATTGCATACAAATATGTTCAATAATATTTGTAAAATCTTTTAGAAATATTGCTTTAAAAAATAAAATGTTTAAATTTCTAAAAGATTTTACAAATATTGTTAAATATATTTTTATGCAATCTTTTAAAAACATTGTTGAAAATATTTTTTTGACAATCTGGCGAACATAGAAACATTCTAAAAATAAATTGTTGTAAACTATTTTAAAAAATATTTTGTGCTGTATGGACTACGCGTTCTTTTTACACAATTGCTTTCTAATAACGAGATTTCTTATTATTGCGCAACGTATGTACTGCATAAAAGAGATATCATTTATTTCTGTGTATCTCTTTTATACGATTTTGAAAAAATAATGATTCTTTAATAAAGTTACTTGGTAGCGATTTCTTTGCACGCTTACGCGGAACATTTCAGCGCGTAAAAAGAAAGTTAGATCTAAAGCGGCAAAAATATAAAAATGTTCCACCATTCTTATTAAAAAATGCGTAATTCTACTGCAAGAAATATTCTGCTGTATAGTACTTTATATGGATATAAAAGAATAACTTAAATAACTAAATGTAATAACAGTGGATTTTTACACCACCTGTGAGGTACCACCAATGGCGCGTTAGGTTTTGTAAAGTGGACCTTCGCCTGGAGCCATATTATACCACAGTTGAAGACCTTTTTCAGTAATGGCTCAAACAGATAAATTGAAGTCATATTGCGTAAGAGCGCACGCAGATTAAAAATTGCATCAACGTGCGGCCGTGCGCAACATATCGCCAATTTATCATGTTTTTACTTTAGATGCTTGAAGTGTCCCCCATCCATTTTTTCCATTGTTATTACATTTAGTTATTTAAGTTATTCTTTTATATCCATATAAAGTACTATACAGCAGAATATTTCTTGCAGTAGAATTACGCATTTTTTAATAAGAATGGTGGAACATTTTTATATTTTTGCCGCTTTAGATCTAACTTTCTTTTTACGCGTTGAAATGTTCCGCGTAAGTGTGAAAAGAAATCGCTACCAAGTAACTTTATTAAAAAATCATTATTTTTTCAAAATCGTATAAAAGAGATACACAGAAATAAATGATATCTCTTTTATGCAGTACATACGTTGCGCAATAATAAGAAATCTTGTTATTAGAAAGCAATTGTGTAAAAAGAACGCGTAGTCCATACAGCACAAAATATTTTTTAAAATAGTTTACAACAATTTATTTTTAGAATGTTTCTATGTTCGCCAGATTGTCAAAAAAATATTTTCAACAATGTTTTTAAAAGATTGCATAAAAATATATTTAACAATATTTGTAAAATCTTTTAGAAATTTAAACATTTTATTTTTTAAAGCAATATTTCTAAAAGATTTTACAAATATTATTGAACATATTTGTATGCAATCTTTTAAAAAATTTTTAAAAATATTCTTTTGACATGATTTGACGGGCATAGAAACATTGAAAAAATATTTTTGTGAATTAGTTTAAATTATTTTAAACTTCCTAAAAAATATTTTAAATATGTATATTTTAAGAGGTTTTTGTGCTGTATGGGAAGAGAGTTGGATATACTAGAAAAGTATGTATGTATAGAATACGATACACGTTACTTGATGCACAATTTTTGACTTCCCTGTATGTCGATCGGAGCGGTCGATCCAACCAGGTGTCATCTATGGATCTTTCGGTTCATTACAGCTGCAGTCGGTAACCCATCTCCCATGGTAAAAAGTTGGTGCATTCATTAAGATTCACCCTGTATACTGTAATATTCTGCTGGCGTTTTTTTTTTTAAACAATTTGGAACCTACTTGTGGCTGATTTTATGAAAAAAGGCAAAAATGCATGTAACAATTTGTTTAAACCATCGTAGAATTTTCAAAAATTGTCGCAGAATAACAAACCAAATCGCATTAAAAAGCTGAAAGTTTCAGCTTTTCAACGATTCTTTGATCATTTTTGTACGATGATTCGTTCAAAAGATATAACATTTTTTGTGCGCGCGTGCGACGCTTCAATGTATTTGACGTCTGTCAGCGCTTACCGCGCAGCGTATATCTTGCAAAATTTATTACGTAAAAAGTATTGCTTGTACGAAAAAAACTTATAGAACATTTTTTGTAGATATTTGTCTGTTCTACAACTTTGATCTCAACAAAAATTTCGAAATTTATCGTATTTGTGGAGAAAAACGAATTTGTTTATAAATTGTTAATAAAAAACATACTTAGGGATAGCGGAAAATAGCGGAATTTGGATATGTTGTTCAGTATATTTTTCTGAACACAATGACGTAATAAAACCTTTTGTTGCAATTTTTTCTAGGTACCCCCCTTTTTTCCGTATTTTGACTGGACTATTTTCTCCGTAAATTTATCCCAATCGGTTTTATAGATGACCTTATCCTTCTTAATAATTGTAGAATTTTCTAGTTCCAAAATGACTTGGAAATGATTAGAGGACATGTCCTCAATTGTGTAACATTTATTATCTAAAGATAAATTTTTAACTAAAAATAAATCAATATTAGAAGGATTACGTCTAGGCATCTTATGCGAGTATGTAGAACTATGTATAATGGATATATTAGTTTTATTAATATAATTGAACAAGTGAACACCTCTCGTATTATTCGAAAAATTGTTCCACAATCTATGCTTAGCGTTAAAGTCGCCACCAATAATCACGTTAGAGTAGTCTGCAAAAACTCCATTTAATGAATCAAAAGAGAAATCTGATTTCGGTGAAGCATAAGCAACTCCAACAGTAAGCTTTAATCCTGCACAGAGTTCAACAAGAAGCAATTCACAGCCCCGCAGATCATAAGACGGTAACTGAACATATCGAATTGACCTGCTAATAATTATTGCCAGTCCGCCGGCAATAACCTTGTCCGCATCCCTACGAACAATATCATAATCAAAATAAGAAAGTGAAGTACCCGGGCGCAGCCGAGTTTCAGTAACAAGCGCCACATCAATATGATTATTGACCAAAAACTGGCCCAGCTCTAACTCCTTGTTATTAATGTTAGTGTTATTCCACAAGCAAATTTTTAAATTTTCCCGTGTATTGGAGTTTATGGCTAACGAATAAGATTTGCCGCATCAATGAATGCCTGTAATTTGCTCACGCCATCTTGGCAAGAGGCAAGTCGAATATTCAATTGTTTGATGACCGTGAGCATATTCGAAACATCAACAAGTCTATTGAGTTTATTAATTTCAGTTAAAAGCTCATTGAAATCAGCAATATCAGCAGAAGCTGAGTTAATATTGTTGTTGACATTTTGTACCGTGTCGGCATACGCGACTTACGAGGCATTGTTGAAGAAGCAAAAACAACGGCGGGATCAACAAAAGAGCCAGTACGCAGTCGATTGAGCTGAATATTTGTGGCTGGAGATTGAATAGGATTATAGGAAAGAGCAGGAGCCTTAGCATGCGGTCCGGCTGAATCATGCAAAATATCATTAGCTAAGCCATGCCTAGCAGGTTTGGCCGTTCATTTGCTTAGAAACTTTAAGTAAGCTGGACATTTAGTGAAGCTAGCTGGATGATCACCCTGGCAGTTGCAGCACTTGGCAGGAACGTCTGGAGTCTTTTTACACTCAGATGTCAAATGTTCCGCAGCACACTTTACACAGCGAGAAACTTTATTACAGTTTGAAGATGTATGTCCAAAAGCTTGACATCTATAGCATTGCAACACTGTTTTGTAATTAATAAATTTATTCCAGTAAATTCTTGAATTGAAAAGAAATCGCGTTTTCCTCAAATGCGATAGCGTGTATTTAGCACTAAGATTAATTTTAAAAATTGCATAAAGACTGTTTTCAGCATTGATAAGCTTACAAGAGTTAATAACAATTCCAGCCTCCTTGAGTTCCTCTTCAACAGACAGGTTAGGAATGTTAGGCAATCCACGCAAAGTAACCGTAATGCTTTTTTTCATTAGGCAGCGAATACGTATAAAATGAATAGTTTTCATCAATGGCAAATTGCTTGAAGTCAATGAAATCTTGAACGTTGTTGAATTGTATTTTGATTTGATTGCCAAGAAATTTAACATGAAAGTTGTCTCCAATCGATGACTTGAGCTGTTTTACAAATTCCGGAAACACCTGAGTATTAATGTTCAAGTACACAGGTGGAGGTCGCTTCTCAGAACGAGTCGTAACAGAGTCATTACTCCGTGTGTCACGATTAGATTTCCGTCCGTCGGCCAAACCAGCCTTGTCAAAATCATGCAACTTATTTTTAGCGTTACTAGCCACCGGCGAAGGATCAGGCTCCACTCGGGCTCCACATGCATGTCCCGCATATTTCTTAGCGTAGCGAGGCATTGAAAACGATTTTGAGTAATGATGTTACCTTGAACTAGTGAATCGGAGTCCTCGGTACGAGGTACCTTGTCAGGAAGACCGGAGCATGAAGATCCAGTAAAGTCATCCGCGGCTACCCGCTTTAAAGCCGTCTTGAATTGGGCCGTCGTGAAAGAGGTTTTACCCTCCGAAACGGAGGGACGTCCAACAGCAGCGTCGTCGTCGGTGGAGCACTCCACCCTGTCAAACTATCCCTCAACAGGGCGAGGCACAGGAGCACAGGAACCGCGAAAGAAAGGAACCACCTCAGTCAGTGCCCTGAAAAGGGCGGGATCTGACTCGCCGTCAGCGCCCTGAAAAGGGCGGAATCAGACGCACCGTCAGCGCCCTGAAAAGGGCGGAATCTGACGAAAAACACGTCACTAGTCACTAGCCACTTGTGCACACGTCTGCTCTGCTCCAAGCCAGAACTCCGAATCCCTTCTTCTCTCGCCGACCGCTCTCCTCGTTTTTCTCACGATCAAGCTTTTTTTTTTTTTCAAAGATCCGATGTCCCACGAAGCGGTACCCAGGAATAACCTACAACCCGCATATAACATGTATAAAGAATTAATTATGCATGACAGATATATTCTTGGAAGAACTTTTGATTCCAGAGTGTAATATTGGGGAAAAACTTGCAAAAAACCCATCAAAACTAAGCAAAAAGAGGAGAGACGGAATAAGGGTAAAAGAAGGTTAATATATTAAAAATATATTACATCTAAAATCAGGTGAGAAATGCTTGGGCAGTCTGCATCTAATAGCCATTGGTATTGTGTCAATATCGTAATTGCCAATATTACGGATAAATGGATTATCATGGTCCAACTTATAGACCTTGTCAATCATGTCCTTAATAACTTTGCGTATAGGCGGAATTTGGGCCTGAACATGGAGGTCAAAAATTCTCGTGTCACGAGGCATATTCAAAATAACTCGAAGGAACCGGTTTTGCATAATCTGCACACGGTTGATATCAGCCTTACTCGCGGGCGCCCATACAGGCGCAGCATACAGTAATACCGGTCTGGCGCAAGTCTTATAAAGCAAAAGTTTATATTTAAGTTGAAGGCCATTCCTTTCAGCAATAAATGGATAAAGCTTTCTCAGAGCTCCAAAGGTTTTAGAAACCCTGTCAGAGACTGCTGGTTTCCAGCGGAGACCCAAATCTACATTAACACCAAGATATTTAACAATTTTAGACCATGGGACACGATAATTCTCCATCTTCAGCAAAAGAGGCAGCGGGAAAATTTTGCGGGTAACAATAATTGCCTCAGTTTTGTCACTATTGATCGTCATCCTCCATTCTCGAAAGAATAGGACAATGGCATCAACGTGTTCTTGCAGCCTGAGGACGAGCAACGCCGGGCATCAAGACGAGGTGTAAACGGCGGTGTCGTCCGCATAAACCGCCAACTCAGTATTAGGATGTTTCGGTATATCATTGATGAAGATGTTGAACAAAATATGTCCCAGGATTGAACCTTGCGGAACTCCTGTTGGAACACCAAAAACAGATGATTGCTCACCCTCGAAGCAAACATAAAAGGAGCGGTCCTGAAGATAAGAACGTAAGATTTTGATAATGTATAACGGCATGCTTATAAGGCTCAATTTATATAATAAAGCCTTGTGCCAGACCGAATCAAAAGCTTTCTGAATGTCCAGCAACACCATAGCTGAGCTTCGTCTTTTATTGATCTCCATTGCAAAATACTCGGTAACCCGCAGGAGCTGCTGGACAGTCGAATGGCGGGGTTTAAAGCCAAACTGTTCATTGATAATGATTTTATTCTCGACGAGAAAATAATTAATTTGAGTCAGCAAGACTCGCTCATAAACTTTACTTAATATACTCAAGAGACTGATTGGTCTATAATTTTTAGGAGACGCCTGAGATTTACCGGGCTTAGGAAATGCAAAGATTTTAGCCGTCTTCCAGCACGAAGGGAAATAATAAAGACGAAAGGAATGTAAAATAATATAGTAGATTTGAAGGACAATTTTATACGAAGAGTTTTTAAGCATAGAAGTTGTTACTTTATCTGAACCAGGAGCTTTGTTGTTTGGAAAGGTTTTAATAATATAGATTAAACGAGGTTTAATAAAATCAATACTACATTCAGGGGTAAAATTGGCCAACGAGTCAACAAACTCATTCACCACACCCTCGTGCGGGGATTTCAGTCCGTCAGCATCTTGGAAAACCTTAGAAAAATTCTGAGCCAAAAGTTGTGTTTTTTCTTCGGAGTCATAAGCGTATACATTATTATCAAGAGCGAAGGGAGGCGCAGGAGTTCTATTCCTTTGCGTAGACTTTGTTAGTCGCCATATACTATTATCACTAGTTTTAACTCTAGAAAGTCGATCGGACCATTTTTTATTTTTGGCTTCGCGTAGCTTGTCTTGAATGATAGAAGTAATAACGTTACGAAAACGCTTAAACTTTTTGCGGCCAGTTCGCTGGAACTTTCGGCGATAATAATTACGCAGTTTAATATATGATTGACCAAGTCGGCTGCCACCGAAGGATCATCCGTAATCTGATTTAAATTATAATTTAAAGACTTAGTAGAACACCTAGCAGAATTACAAAGGAACTGTTGCAAACGATTTATGCAGGTATGAATTTTAGACTCATTTGACAAATTATAGTCGATTTTCCATTTAGAAGTGGAATATTTGAACTTGATCCAGTCAGTTTTGTATGATTTAAAGATTTTTCTCTCTGCAGAGGAACTCTCCAAATTCAGAAAAATAGGGAAATGATTGGAAGAAAGTTCATTTACGGTATAACAAGAATAAGTGTTATTAATATTTTTGGATAAGAAAAGGTCAATGTTAGAAGGATATCTACGCGGTTGAATATAAGAATAGGTTGAACTGTGAATTAAATTCAAGTTATTATTGTTAATAAAATTAAGTAAGTGAATACCTCTACTATTATTACTAAAATTGTTCCAGGAACGGTGTTTGGCATTAAAATCCCCGCCCAGGAGAAGCTGACGATGATCTTTGAATAAATCTTCGAGAAGATTTATATCAAACGTGATACTGGGAGAAATATATGATACTCCCAAAGTGAAATCAAGACCCGAGAGCAACTTAATCAATAACAGCTCGCAGCCATCCACCACGGGGGATGGAATTAAATGATAACGCAAAGACTTACTGACCACAATGGCCAGGCCACCGCCCCTAACGCGCTGAGCGTCCGAACGAACAATATTATAGCCCGAAAAGCTAAGAATAGTGTCAGGGTGCAACCACGTCTCCGCAACTAGTGCAATATCAATATTATTACCAATGAGGAAGTGATGAAATTCTATATGTTTGTTATTTAGGCTGGTGGCGTTCCACAAGTAAATCTTTAGGGAAGAATTGAGAGGAGACATTAAAGCAATTCGGCAGCCTCAACAAATGCTTGCAGACGGATGAGACCATCTGAACAAGTAGCCAATTTTTTATTAAGGTCTTTTTTCACAACAAGCATAATATTAATATTCACAACTTGACTAAGTTTTTTAATTTCGGAGATAAGACCGTTGAAACTGGCCAAATCATCCGAAGAAGCAGATTTTCCACCACCACGAATGTTATTCATGCTAAGAGCCTCTGAGTATGTTTTCGGAGGAGAATAAGGTTTGTTTATTGAGACAGCCGAACCGCCGGAAAGCAGAGAAGGATGACTATTTGGAGAAGAGAAATGAACATGCAAGTTTTTGCTACTATTGTGCGGGTTGTTTGCCAATCCAGAAGGTCGATTCAAAGAAGTTCGTTTCTCAAGAAATTTCAAATACGAAGGACACTGCGTATAACTGGCTGGATGTTCGCCGGAACAGTTAGCACACTTAACCGGTGAATTTGGATCCTTCTTACAAGAAGACGTGATATTGTCCCCCGCGCATTTGACACAGCGGGGTTTTTTATAGCAATTTGCGGAGGTATGTCCAAAAGCCTAACAACTAAAGCATTGGAGAACCACTTTTCGGTTTATAAATTTATCCCAATATACTCTTGAGTAGAATAAAAATGTAATCTTTCGCAAGTGAGAGAGCGAATATTTAGCACTCACGTTGATTCTGTATGTAGCGTACAAACTATTCTCGTTGTTCAGCATCGTGCAAGTATTTACATCGACTCCAAGTCGTTTTAATTCGTTAGAGATAGTAAGGTTTGGGATATTCGGCAAGCCTTTCAAAGTCACAGTGATTGTCTTATCCTCCGGTAATGAATAGGTATGAAAAGAGAATTTACTTGCGATGGCAAACTTCTTAAAAGCGGTGAAATCGTCAATGTTTAAAAATTGTATCTTCACTTGACTCCCAAGGTACTTTAAATAAAAATTTTCCCCAACAGATTGTTTAAGTAAGTCAATGAAGGAAGTGTAGTTCGGAATTCTAGAAGCAAAGTAAATGGGAGGAGGCTTCTTATTAAGCTTTTGAGGATTAACTGCCCTTTGTGGATTGGCATCCTGAGCTGTCGCGTCGCCGGATGGAAGCGTGTGATCATGCTTATTAGAGCCGGAGGCATGCAATCTCGACGGCCCTCCAAAATCTTTATGCAGGTCAACTAGGTCGGCCAAGCATTGAAATCGATTTGCAGTAAAAAATTTACCTTGAGCAGTAGATTTAGTTTCAACTCGAGGGAGTTTGTCTATACCAGTAATCTCGGTTAGATCCTCATCCGCATACCGCTTGAGCGAAGTCCGTACAGGGGTACTTCCCTCCAAATCGGAGGGGTGTCCAGACGAGGAATCTGACAGCTCCACGCCGAAAGCGAAGCCGCAGCAAGTCGCCGGTCAAGTAAGGCACGTCAGCAGCAACACAGAACACACCAGGTTCAGCAATACTTGAACAGCGAACAAGACAATGCCCCACCGCAGTTCACGATCAAGCAACGCTTTGTTTTTTCTTCCAATGAAACTATGTAGCGCAGTTCCCAGGACCAGCCAAACCTGCATATATCATAAACAAATAGTATCGAAAAAATATAATGATTGTAATATCGGAAGGACGCTTAGTTCCGGAATGAAGCATATGGGAAAATTTACAAAAAACCCATTGAGCATACAGCAGCAAAAACATAGGAAAAAGGAAAGGAAAGGTGGATTAGGAAAATAGATAAATAAATAAGAAATAATAAATAAATAAATAAGTGAAAGTGTATATAAATGTAGTCAGAAAATAAAATGACGTGTAAAGCGTCAAAAATAACAATGAGCAATAGTCATGGTCAAAAGATAAAAAAACAAAAAATAAATAATTTACACAAATATAAAAATAATAAATCAAATAATATATTATGTTAAAAACAGTTCCATATCCACCATGAAAAAAACTCAATGCAAATAAAATACAGCATCCACCCATCAATTCATTTAGGAATACTGGGAGCAAAATGCTTAGGCAAGCGACATTTAATTTTCATAGGTATATCATTAATGTTATAATCACCAATACAGCTGATAAGAGGATTAGAATGATCATGCTTATAGGCATTAGCAAGCTGTCTAGCAATTACCGCATCAATGTATTCAATTTTAGCAATGGAATGTAGTTCAGATATAGGAGTATCATATGGCATGCCGAGAATTAGATGCAAAAATTTGTTCTGCGTAACTTGTAAGCGTTTTAGATGAGATCGTGCAGCTGACGCCCATACAGGGGCAGCATAAAGCATTGCAGATCTGACACACATTTTATATAATAAAAGTTTAAGATTAATATGAAGCCCACTATTGCTGTTAATAAGTGGATATAAAACTTTCAGTTTGCCAAGGACCTTGTAGGCGCAATCGTGAATAGCCTGACCCCATCTAAGGCCAGAATCAATAGGTATACCCAGGTATCTAACACATTTGGACCATGGGATCTGATGGTTCAAAACCCGAATCAATGGAAGCCTAAAATTTAATTTGCGGGTAAATACAATGGCTTCAGTTTTTTGCGGGTTGATAGACATTTTCCATTCTGAAAAGAAGCGAACAATGTCATCAATATAACATTGTAGTCTTGACGTAAGTAGAGCTGCACTCCACGAGGACGTGTACACAGCTGTATCATCGGCATAAACTGCAAGACTTGTATTAGGATGTTTAGGCAAATCATTGATGTGAATATTGAACAAGATCGGGTCCAAGATAGACCCCTGGGGAACACCCGTTAAAATATCAAGAAGAGGTGATAGTTCCCCCTTAAATGTGACCATGAACGATCGCCCTGCAAGGTAACTACTAAGCAATTTAATAATAAAGGTGGGCAAACCAATAGAATTTAATTTATAAAGTAAACCGGCATGCCATACCAAGTCAAAAGCTTTTTGCAAGTCTAGTAAAACCATGGCCAAACTCCGATTCTTGTTTAACTCCATGGAGAAATATTCCGATACTCTGAGCAATTGCAAAACAGTAGAGTGACCTCTCCTAAATCCAAATTGTTCATTTATAATAATATTATTACTACACAAAAAAGAATTCATCTGAAGCAAAATAATTTTTTCAAAAACTTTGCTGAAAGACCTTAGCAGGCTAATAGGCCTATAGTTTAAAGGCGAAGATTGAGATTTTTTTGGTTTAGGAAAAGCCAATATTAATGCAGTTTTCCAAACGTTGGGAAAATAAAATAATCTGAATGAGGCTTTAAAAATATAATAAAGTTGCAGAATGATCTTAAAGGCAGATTTTTTAAGCATGATATTAGTGATCTTATCCTGGCCAGGAGCTTTATCATTCGGCAATTTATTAATAACATAGGCAACCAAGTTCGGAGTTAAAAAGCCCACATCCACAGGAGGATTTGACTCATCTAGAGACACTATAAAATCTTCCACCTTCGCATCATGCGGGGAGGCCAGACTTAAAGATGACGAAAAATTTGAATGAAAGCTCTTTGCGAGCGCCGCTGACTTATCAGCCGAATCATAAATGATACTTTAATCCTCCAAAATAAGCGGAGGAGCAGGAACGCTTATTCGCTTACGGGAATTTAATGTATTTCAAAGAGACTTATCCTTGATGTTAACATCTCTAAGTTTGTTGAACCAATAAGCATCCCTGGCCTCCTGTAAAACATTTTTGATATGTGAATTTAAAATATTGCGAAAGATTTTATAGCGTGAAAAGCCCGTTCTCTGATATTTCCTGCAAAAATAATTGCGAAGTTTAACCAAGAAATCATGTCGCTCGGAATATAATGGATCTAAAGAGTGAGAATGATACCCAAATTTATTAATAGTTGAGGCTGATTTAAAGGATCTATGTAAAAACTTCTGAAGATCCTCAATACATGAGTCTATATCAACATCACTTCTGAGATCAAAATTAATTTTCCATTTATTGGTTGCCTCTCTAAAGCTTTCCCATTCAGTTTTATAATAAATTTTATCCCTTTTAATAACAGAAGTATTTTCCAACTCTAAAATTATAGGAAAATGATTAAAGGATAAATCCTCCATCGTATAACAATTGTTATCAAAAGAGATATTCTTAGCCAGAAAGATATCAATATTAGAAGGGTTTCTGCGCGGAATTTTATGAGAAAAAGTAGAACTATGAATAATAGAGATATTAGATTTATTTAAATAATTGTATAAATACACCCCTCTTGTATTATTTGAGAAATTATTCCAAAGTCTATGTTTAGCATTAAAGTCTCCGCCAATAATCACTCTAGAATGAGCATCAAAAAAGGCATTTAAAGAATCAAATGAAAAAACGGATTTAGGAGAGGCATACGCTACACCCACTGTAAATCTCAGACCCGAACGGACCTCAACCATGAGTAACTCACAATCCTGCAAAATGCAGGGAGGTAAGACAACATATTCTATTGACCTGCTAATGATAATCGCCAGTCCCCCGGCAATAACCTTATCGGAATCCTGACGAACAATATCATAGCCAGCGAAAGAAAAATTAAAATTAGGATGCAGCCATGTTTCACTGACTAACGCAATATCAATTTTATTATCAGCCAAAAAATTGACCCAGCTATAGCACTTTATTTTTAAGACTTGTGGCATTCCACAAGCACAATTTAAGATTCGTTGACATTTGCAAGTTGAAGGCTAATAAATTAAATCAGCTGCCTCAATAATAGCTTGCAGTTTACTAAGACCGTCGTTACAGGAAGCAAGTTTAATATTAAGTTGTTTAATAACACTAAGCATATTCGGAATATCAACCAACTGCCTCAGCTTACTAATTTCCGAAAACAAGCTATTGACGTTGTCAATATCTTCCAGTCTATTATTTGTGAAGGCATGTCTGTTTACATTTGTAACCGCTTCCGCATAAGATCTATCAGGCGATCTCATGCGAACAGATGTTGTTTGTTTACTGTAAGGACGAGAAATAACTGAAACCGAATTCAAATTTGGCTGGCTATTAGAGACAAAACTACGGATAGGATTTGGGGATACTTTTGCGTGCAAGCGCTCTGAATCATGTAAAAAATTTGATAAAGCGTGCGAAGCAGGTTTGACAGATCTCTTCTCCGAGAATTTTAAATAAGCCGAACATTGAGTGAAACTAGCTGGGTGATCTCCGTCGCAATTACAACATTTGGCCGGAGTGTCAGGAGACTTCGTGCAATCCATGGTTAAATGATCCGCAACACAGCGCGGTGACTTGAAACAGTTAGTTGACGTGTGTCCAAAAGCTTGGCATCGAAAACATTGGTAAATCTTCTTGGAGTTGATGAATTTATCCCAGTAGATCCGTGAATTGAATAAAAATCTAATTTTTTTTAGTTGTGAGAGTGTATATTTGGCACTGAGGTTAATTTTAAATATAGCATATAAGCTATCTTCAGCATTATTATAAGTGCATGAATTAATAATAATTCCAGCGTCCTTCAATTCTTCTTTGACAGATAAATTAGGAATATTAGGTAGTCCTTTCAGTGCAACCGTAATACTCTTCTCCTCAGGCAAAGAATACGTGTGAAAAAGTAGATTTTTTGCAATGGCAAATTTTTTAAAATCGGTGAAATTTTCAAGCTTATTAAACTGCAATTTAACTTGATTGCCAAGAAATTTCAAGTAAAAATTATCACCAATATCTTTTTTCAAAGATGTAGAAAGAGTTTGAAAATCTTGAGGTCTTTGTTTTAAATAGATAGGCGGTGGACGTCTTTCTCTACGATTCACAGAGGCCACAGGAGAACAAGACGCATCATCCCGTCGCCCATCCACGCTAGTTTCACCAGAAGGGCTAATTTTCTTGCGAGCTCTTTTGACGTTAACAGGAGTATTGCGGGGTTTCTCATGCATATCATGCATATCCAAAAATGTAGCCAGGCATTGAAAGCGATTATTAGTACTGAATTTACCTTGTACAGTAGCAACTTCCTCGATGCGAGGTACCTTGTCAAGAGCGTGAGTAGCAGCGTCATCAAAGCGGGGCAGCTTGTCGATGTGACCGGAAACAGATGCTCCAGTAACAGGATCAGATGCAAGTCGCTTTACAGCCGTCTTGATGGTAGATTTGCCCTCCAAGTCAGAGGGACGTCCAGTGTCATCATCGTCTTCAGCGGAGAACTCCACCTTGTCAAAAGTGCCCTTCCAACGGTCACAAGGTCACAGAATAGTACGCTACAAGAGATACCACCACCGTCGGCGCCCTGAAAAGGGCGGAATCCGACACGCAGTCAGCGCCCTGAAAAGGGCGGAATCTGACGCACGTAGCACGACTCTCTCTCTCACAGCTCACGTCACAATCGCACACTAGCTCCTGCTCACACGTCCGCTCTCTCTCACTACCCAAACTCGACTTCCACGATCAAGCACCTTTTTCTTCTTTTCCAGTGGGATTTAGATACTGCAGTTCCCAGGACTAGCCAAACCTGCATTTAACATGAAAATAATAATACCACAAATACATAAAAATTATAAAATTGGAAATGACCTTAGTTCCAGAAATATAATGATATGGGAAAATTTGCAAAAAACCCATTTGGCATGATTCTGCACCATCAGAGCAGCTAAGTAGTCAGGAAAATAAAACAAAAGATTGCAAAGCATGAAATGAATAAATAAATAAATAAATAAATAAATAAATAAATAAGAGAAATAAATAAATAAATTAAATTAAAAGACGTGTAAAGAGCGTCAAAAATATCACAGAAGAGTAGCAATCATGTCAAGAGGTAAAAAAAAATATATATATATATATATATATATAATAAGTAAAAAATAATAAATTATAAAATACATAAGATATACACACTAAATAAATAACATGCTTAATACTCTCTATGAAGGCTCATGCATAAATTATTCCTTCATTTCATGTGGGAACAAAAGGAGAAAAATGTTTGGGCAATCGACATCTGATTCGCATGGGGATATCCTCAATGTTGTCATTGCCAACATTGTTAATCAGAGGATTTGGGTGATCAAACTTATAAGCATTTTGCAACATGTTGGCAATCACATCATCAATAAACTCCATTTTAAGATAAGTAGGAGCAGCTGCTGCCCACACCGGAGCGGCAAAAAGCATAGCTGACCTGACGCACATCTTATACAAAACAAGCTTATAATTAAGTTGTAAAGTACTGCCAGAACAAATAAGCGGATACAGGACTCCAAGAGTCCCAAGAGACTTGCAAACGCGATCATGTATGGCCTGACGCCATCTTAAGCCAGAATCCAAAGGGATCCCCAGGTATTTAACACATTCAGACCAAGAAACAGAATGATTCAATACTTTAACCAATGGTGGCCAAAAGTCACGTTTGAGGGTAAAAACGATAGCCTCAGTTTTCTGCGGGTTGATAGTCATCTTCCAATCCGAGAAGAATTGAACGATGGCATCAATATGATCCTGCAGTCGAACAGTGAGAAGTACTGCACTCCATGACGAAGCATAGACAGCCGTATCATCTGCATAGACTGCAAGATTCGTGTCAGAGTATTTCGGCAAATCATTGATATGAATATTGAACAGTTTAGGGCCCAAAATCGAACCCTGGGGAACACCTGTCAAAATGTCACAATGAGGAGAAAGCTCCCCTTGGAAAGACACCATAAACGATCGCCCAGCAAGGTAATTTTTAATCATCTTAATAAGAAAAACGGGAAGTTTAATAGAATCTAATTTATACAACAAACCATCATGCCATACTGAATCAAATGCCTTTTGCAGATCCAAAAGAACCATGGCTGTGCTCCGATTCTTATTCAGTTCTAAAGCAATATGTTCAGAGACTCTTAATAATTGTAAAACCGTAGAATGACCCGGCATGAAACCAAATTGCTCATTAATGATAATATTATTACTATTTAAAAACGAGTCAATTTGGAGTAAAATGATTTTTTCAAACACCTTACTAATGGTGCTGAGCAGACTAATCGGACGATAGTTAGAAGGCGAAGATTGAGACTTTCCCGGTCACGATCAAGCATCTCACAGGCTCGCCTCATATACTAGCGCATGACGATTTTTGATTGCGAGAAAGTACTGGCGCACACGTGGTAGCCGCGTAACGGCAGCGCGCGTTACTAGCGTTCGCGGTCGCCGTGCGCTCTTGCGAAATCGCGTGGCTACGTCTTCGCGCTTATCGCGATCGAGTTATCAATTGTTGTGGTGGAAATTATTAAATTATTAACTTTCATATTTTATTATTAAGTTTTTGATAATAAAAAGTAATGCAATATTAAGTACAGTTATATATATATATGGGTGTCACTTAATTCGCGCCCACTATTTACACAGTGATATTTCTCATGAAAAACTGAGTCGAAAAGTCCTGAATCATTTTTTTCGAATTATGCTTAGAAAAGTAGTTATTATTAATTAAAGATTAGCCAGTCAGCATCGCTTTTTAAACGGACGCACGTTCGTGAGCCGCGCATCTACTAGTATGCGTGAGCGAGCCGCCGCGCCGCCGCTCGCTCCGCCGCGCGCTCGGCCGCGCCGCAGCGGCCAGCGATGTTCCGTCGCCACGATCGTCCGTGTAAAGTTTAGCTACAAAATAATTAATAATTACTCTTTGCAATAAGCATGATATTTCCTACGCTAAAAGCATTTTTTCAGATTGCAACTCAATAGTTCAATTTAGATCTCGTCAAGATTTAACCGCGGCTGTAAGAAAACTGTAATCTTTTATGTAAAAATACACACACACACAAATCATTTTACAAGTTGTTCTTTCTGTTGATAATATTGATCATTCCAATGTGATTAAGCTGTTCGACACAAGATAAGCAGAAATCATTAATGTCTCATGCAATTCGTCTTATGATACGCACGTTCTATGAAATTTGCTTACATTGTTTTGACATCTAGTCAATATTTCTGTTTATTTGACGAATATGAAATAACAGGTGATATTGCTTCGTTTCTTCTGAAAAATTTAAAAATAAAAAGTTTAGTCAATATAAGACCTAAATTTTAGAGAGTTGATACCTATGTCTTTAGTCCCATATCTTGAGTTCATTTACTGCCTTACAAGTAAACCTCAGGGAATATCACACGTCAATTTGTCTCTAATTTTGTAGAGTTGTTTGTCATATCAGAGTATAAAAAAATCTGTCATTACTTTTATCTCAAATTGATTTTTCTTGTATTTTTTCAGTTTTACGCAAATACACGACTTTACACGCATATTTAAAGCAGTATTCATGATTCTACGTCCTTACTTGTAAAGAGATGGCGGGAGGGGAAAAGGATAAAATCAAAATCTAACAAAAGTTTCTTAAAGTAGTCCTTTAAAATAAAAAAAATTATTAAATACGACAATTTTTTCGCGGAGATATGCTTATTTGAAATTACGCAAAATTTTGATATAAATTGAGTGTTGCAATATTTTTTTTTACATCAATGTAGATCCAGCAAATTCATGATTTATTTTATTTGGAAAGAGGGTTTTAACTCCAACCCCCCCAGAATCCGCCAGTGCAGTCTTAAATATCAATAATAATTAGATAATTATTTTTAATACTCTTAAAATACCACTACAAATAATTATCAGCAACATTGTACAGATTCACAGAAATCACTCCCTCAATATCATATCAATCAGACGACTCCAAATAAGAACATTAGTACTAAGCAGTAATTGAACTCAAGATTTAAGACTAAAGACATATCAACTCTCTTAGAGGGGAACCAGTGTAACAGTTAATAAAAAAAGCTATTTTTAAAGATTTTTTAATGGTAAATTATTGTTTTTTTTTCATATCACTTTATTAACATCACAAAGTACATAATTTAAACTGCTTTTGTAAAATTTTTATTTAAAAAATTAATATTTATAGCTGCGATAGCCTAAGTCGCCTGAAAAAAATACGGGCGCATGCGTAGCGGACCAACGAAAGTTCTGAAATAAAAAACCAAGTATTTTCTTAAAATATGAGATAATTGCTTCAGTTGTACGTACGGAATTTTTTATTGAGTAATTTGTTCTTGTAACGTTAAGAAACAAGTCAATTTTTCACCAATTTTTAAACCGTTTTTTTTAAAGTTTGCCATTTTGTAACAAATTATTTTTTTTTAATCCGTGTGTACAACTGAAGCTATTGTCTCATATTTTAAGAACATACTTGTTTTTTTATTTCAGAACTTCCGTTGGTCCGCTATGCATACGTCCGCCCGTTCAACATAATAATTTTTTTAGACTCTAACACTATTGTAGCTATTGTAGCTATAAATATAAATATTTTTGAACAAAAATTTTACAAGAAGTAGTCCAAATTATGTACATTGTGATGTCAATAAAGTGATTTTTTAAAAAAAGCAATTATTTCTCAGAAAAAAAATCATTAAAAATAGCTTTTTTCTTTAGCTGTTACACTGGTTTTCCTCCTTACATTTAGGTCTTATATAGGCTAAATTTTTTATTTTACTTGTAAGTAGTAAATAAACTCAAGATATGAGACTAAAAACATATCAACTCTTTTCGATTTTATATTAACTAAACTTTTTATTTTTAGATTTCCAGAAAAAACGAAGCAATATCACCTGTTATTTCATATTCGTCAAATAAACAGAAATATTGACTAGATGTCAAAACAATGTAAGCAAATTTCATAGAACGTGCGTATCATAAGACGAATTGCATAAGACATTAATGATTTCTGCTTATCTTGTGTCGAACAGCTTAATCACATTGGAATGATCAATATTATCAACAGAAAGAACAACTTGTAAAATGATTTGTGTGTGTGTGTATTTTTACATAAAAGATTACAGTTTTCTTACAGCCGCGGTTAAATCTTGACGAGATCTAAATTGAACTATTGAGTTGCAATCTGAAAAAATGCTTTTAGCGTAGGAAATATCATGCTTATTGCAAAGAGTAATTATTAATTATTTTGTAGCTAAACTTTACACGGACGATCGTGGCGACGGAACATCGCTGGCCGCTGCGGCGCGGCCGAGCGCGCGGCGGAGCGAGCGGCGGCGCGGCGGCTCGCTCACGCATACTAGTAGATGCGCGGCTCACGAACGTGCGTCCGTTTAAAAAGCGATGCTGACTGGCTAATCTTTAATTAATAATAACTACTTTTCTAAGCATAATTCGAAAAAAATGATTCAGGACTTTTCGACTCAGTTTTTCATGAGAAATATCACTGTGTAAATAGTGGGCGCGAATTAAGTGACACCTTGTATATGTAGGGGAATTGTGTCCAAAACGACATACTTTTTTTTAAAAAATTGTTATTTTATTCTGTAATACTTAAAAATTATGTAACTTGTCTAGAAACACTTTAGGATAAACATATTTTGGTATTATAATATTTAAAAAATTTTATAAATTTGCATTAGTTATGTAACAACATATAAACAAAACACTACGATTGTTCATTTTGCCCTAATATATCGGGCAAGCAAAATGACATAGTGCTAGTTTAGGTGTTTGATACTTATCGCTGCTTAGAAGAGCGACAATACATTAAACTGAACAAAATCTTTTACTTCGACCGAACTGGCAGTTTTTATTTAATAAGCACAACGCGTTTCAACCGAGATTCCGGTCCTTATCAAGTGCGTACATTACAATTAAACGCTTCATTGTACACAATGTGGCAGCAATGAGTCTACGAACTAAAATACAAAAAGAGTATAATAAGTAATGAGTTTACAAACTAAAGTATAATACAGAAGGAGTATAATAAGAAGAATTATAATAAAAGATCAAAGAGAGCCCCGCTTACATGTTTTGTATGTCGAAAGGTAAAAAACAATTGAAGAGTCATATTAACAAATGTGGTGTTCGGTGGTGCGTTCACCTCAGATGACAACGGACGACTGATTGTGAGTGAAAAACAAAGGCAGAGGTAACCGAAAGCGTTTACATCAAATTTATTATTTTGTCGTATATCACTGGAAGGTTGTCAGTGTCCTTCTGTAAATTAATAGTGTTGTTATCTGTTTTAATAAACACCATTTCGGCGATCTCTCTCTTTTTAAAGTATTTTTCACTGTGTAGAACTTTGGGACTAGACCAATTAAATTCATGGTTGCAAGAGGTCTTGTGCTTGCTAACAACAGAATGCTTGCTGGGATGCTTTTTAATATTAGCATAATGTTCTTTGATTCTAGTCTCCAAATTTCTTTTGGTCTGTCCGATGTAACGTGCCTCGCAATTAAGGCAATCAATCTCGTATATAAGCTTCATACGCTTAACATTCTTCAACCTATCTTTTCCTCTTTTGATAATGCGGTCAAGTTTTTCGGGAACCGTGTAAACCACGTCAAACCCTTTGTTTCTCAGGGCCTTACAAATGTTCTCGCTACAATCCTTAATGTACGGGATGGTAATAGGATGTCTCACAATGTGTACTTTATCGTTTACCAAATCCCCGCGTTTTAAGAGCCTTAGACTTCGTTTTATACAATTTGTTACAAAAATCGGTCGGGTAACAATTGTCAGAAAGGATCTCTTTAACAATCCAGATATTTGACTCGTGAAAGCGCTCGTCAGATAGTAAAATCGCTTGGTCAACTAAATTAGATACAACATTGACTTTGTAGTTAATGGGGTGACTTGAATAAAAATTTATGTAACGTCCTGAGAAGGTGGGTTTCCTGTACCAGTTTGTTAACAAGTTTTCGCCATCTCTAATGACGATTACGTCTAAAAAGTTGATCGAGCAATTGGTCTCAGTTTCGCATGTAAATTTCAGCCGCGGGTGATAGTTATTGAAAACGTCATGCAAACGTGTCATTTACTTTATTCCGTGGGATAATTGCAAAGATGTCGTCAACATATCTCCCGAAAATGAGAACAATGAAACTTAATAGTTTGAGGCAATGTGTTTCAAGGTCGTCTAACACTATGTCAGCAAGGATTGGGGAAAGAGGAGAGCCCATAGGACTACCAAAAATTTGATCGTAGATAATGCCGTTAAAACAAAAGCTAGTAGAGCTTAGGATCATATCAATGGCGTATAAAAATTGTTGTAAGGTGAAATTGGTAGCTGTAGAGATGTAACACCATCGTTTTTCGATGGCTTTTATGACAAGTTCTTTTGGGATGTTGGTGAAAAGAGAAGTGGCGTCAAGTGAAATGAGAATCTCATCGGGCAGGATTTTCAAGTTTTTAATTTTATCCACAAAACACCAACTGTCTTTTATATACGAACGCGGTTTAAGGATGGAATCGTTTAAAATGTTGTGGAGAAAACAAGCGATATTATATAATGGGCTACCTACAGTGGAGACAATAATACGTAATGGAAAGCCATTTTTATGGATCTTTGGTAGTCCGTAGCATTGGGGCAAGTTGCCACAAGTACTGCGTAATTTATTGAAAGTGTGCTCGTCGATGATTTCAGAATCATACCATAAGCGAACTAAACTATTAAGTTTGGTTGTTAAGCGTTTGATAGGGTCATCATCAAGTTTTTTATATGTAGTTTGGTCATTGAGTAAGTCATTACTACAGTCAGACTACAATTTTAATACATGTTTGTTTAACGTAAAAAATACTACCAGAAACCACCGCCAAATCAAGGCGCCCCAGTTATCAAAATCGAGCCCAATTTAGGCCTGCCGACCGCGCGCGAACGAGGTACTCAAATTCGCATGGCGAACGGACAAATAGCTACTATCCATAGTAAAGTTCCGCTACAGTTAAAAGATCGGAGTTTTGAGATTTCCTTAGGGTTGTTACCGGACTTGGCCATACCGTACATCCTCGAGAATCTCGAGATGGACTTCTTAGCTAGATTCGGTATCGCACTTGATTTCGCCGATTGGTATTTTGCGGACAGGCCTCGCAGTAGGGCCGGTTACCAGTATCTTCTAGTGATTCAGGATTTATTTACGAAATGGGTAGAAATTAGGGCTTTTCGAGCGGCCACGGGTCCGAAGATTAAAGAGGCACTCGAGGATCTGATCCCAGATAGCAAAATGTTAGCAGGATGCGCGCAGATTGGCAGCAAATTTGATCAGAATCCACACCAAAACCATAGCCATCTGTATTCGCATTAAGCTCATGTTCTGTTGACAAAGCCTGCTGACAGGCAATGTAAGCAGATTGCCAGCAGAAACCGCGCAGAGCCTGCACACATAACAGGCTCTGCTCGATCTTTGTCATCAATCTGCTGACAAGTTTCTACTGCTAATCTGATCACATTGCCTGTCAGCAGATTTTGTCGCATTTCTGGTTACAGTTTGACAACATCGTCTGATAGAGCAGTTTCTGCTTGCAATTTGTTGCCTTTCTGATACCAAAAATTTAATACAGACTCTGCTCAGAATCTGCTGCTCAGGTTTGGCTATCTGGGATTGTGTCCCGGCCGGTGGCTGGTGGGAGATACCGAAAATTCTCTTAACGGACAACGGTGCCAAGTTCATTAACAAAGTGATAAAGAATTTTGCCGAAGAAAACTGAATAACGTACACTACCGTACCGCCATACCATCCCCAGGCAAATCCTGTAGAAAGAGTTAATCGAGTATTGAAAACCATGATTGTAGCCTTTATCAAAAAGGATCATCGGGAATGGGATACCTAATATCTGCTCCACTTTCATTTTGCGTACAATACGGCGTTTCATTCGTCCTTAGGCATCTCTCCAGCGTTTTTGAACTTTGGACGCAAATTGATACCGCCTAATTCCCTAAGCGATCGTGACAAGGGAGTTACCGAAGTTGAGACGGGATCCCGCGGAGTAGTCACAGCATATGACCAAGTTGCAGGCCATTAAGGAGTAAGTGACGGAAAATTTAGATCAGGTAAATCAATGACAGACCACGAGATATAATTTGCGTAGGCGGCCGCGAAGGTTTCGAGTCGGCGAACTAGTGTTGAAGCGGCAACACGTATTGTCGTCCGCCGCGCAGAATGTGTTGATGTTTCTAAAGATTCTTTCTTTAAGCATAATTATTTAATAACTATTCAACATAACAGTTTATATTTTTAAGTTGGTAGTATTCATGCGCTTTCATTTAAAAACTAGGGACTAGTTTTATATCCATTCTCTTTTAGTGTAGATGGCTCTACTTATAACTCGAGAAAACCGCGCCCAGCTAACAGATATATATATGTAAAATCTATCTGAGTAAAACATTAAAGTATTCTAATAATTAATACGTGAGTTAATTATTACTGGACATTTGCAACAGGTTATGGGCCCAGTGATGCACTAAGTTAAAGCGCACTGACGAAACACAATTCTGTATTTCACGAAAAAGTCGGTTTTTTCTCTAATTGAGGTTATCTGTACTACGAGCCAAATGGATTCGACAAGGCTGATAAACATTGGTCATTTGGAAGGAAAATCGAATTGGAGCACTTGGAAGTACAAAGCGAGCATTTGTCTACGAGGTATTCCTGGGGCGCTTGATGTTGTCAAAGGCAGGTTAGTTAAACCCAATGTATTAACAGAAGATGCTACTGCAGAAGCAAGAGCAGCATATAAAATTGCATTGGATACATTTCTTAAAGTTGACAGCAATGCCTTAATTATTTTGACAACAAATATGTCAGAAGAAACCTTGCAAAAGGTAATGCGTCTTACTACGTCTCGAGAAGTATGGATAGAACTTCATAAATTATTTGACGGTGTGTCTGAAGACAAGGTTTATAATCTTTGCCTGCAATTTTTCGGCTTTAAGAAAAATCCTACTGACGATATTGCTACGCACATGTCTAAATTGAAAAATTTATGGAACGATCTGAAACAGGAAATGAGTAGAGATGTTCAAAATAATCCAGAGTTGCCCGATTTATTTTTAATCTGCAAAATATTAGGTACGTTGCCAGAAGATTATTTTTCCTTCAAATCCAGCTGGATGCTTATGTCTAGAAATGACAGAACTGTTGATAATTTGACAAATCAGCTTTGCGCGTATGAAAAAGCTCTATCTAACAAAGGAGTCAAATCTACATCTCAAGAAGCTCTCGCACTCACCTCAAAGCAGAACTCCAATGAATTGAAGCAGAAGAAGAAACTTATTTGCAGTTACTGTAAAAAGCCTAACCACGTGATCAAGAAGTGTCAAAAATGGATAGCGGATGGGAAGCCACCGAAACCAAGTAAGTCAGAAGCTGAATCTTCGAATAAAAGTTCGACAAATATGACTCTTCTTACTGTAACGTCGGTTGTAATGTCTTCCGATTGTGATAATGACGGTTGGTATGTGGATAATGGAGCAACAAGTCATGTTACAAATAACAGCAATTGTTTCAAGACTTTTGAGCCATTTTTAGCAGCACACACAATTACCACGGCAAATGGAGACACTGTTGAGGCTATTGGCAAAGGTACGATAGACATCGAAGTAGCAGTGGCTGGAAAATGGTATAAGCTTATTCTAGGAGATGTGTGGTATGTACCCAAGATTCAAAAGAATTTATTCTCTGTTCTTGCTGCACAAGATAAGAATCCAGAAAGCAGATTTATATCAACAGCAGAAACTTGCGAGCTTAAAATAAATCGAGATGTAAAGTTAGTAGGAATACGTGGTCGTTTTGGAGGATTATTTAAATTAGTTATGAGATGTATCAAACCTCATTCTTCCGCTGAAATAAATGTCACTGATAAAGAAAATTTGCTTCAATTATATCACGAGCGATATGGACATCAAAATAAGCGGCATGTGAAGACAATGATCCACAAGGAACTAAATATCAACTTGGAGATGGACACCGAACTGTGTGAAGGCTGTATCTACGGAAAGACTCACCGACTTCCTTTTTCCACCAGAAGAAGAGCAACGAAACCGGGAGAGCTTATCCATTCAGATGTTTGTGGTCCATTTGAGAGTTCAATGTCTGGGTATCGATACTTTGTACTATTTAAGGACGATTTTACAAAATTTCGAACTATCTATTTTATTAAGGAAAAATCAGAAGTCGCAGATAGATTAAATCAATTTATAGCTGAAACAAAAACTACTGGACATGTTATTAAGGAATTTCTCAGCGACAACGGAGGAGAATTTGACAACAAACAAGTCAAAGAGATTCTTCAAAAGGAAGGAATTATTCAGCGGCTTACTATGCCCTACACCCCTCAACAAAATGGTTGCAGTGAAAGGGAGAATCGTACTGTTGTGGAAACAGCTAGAGCTATAATGCATGCTCACGGAAATATTCCACAGAAACTTTGGTCAGAAATGATAAATTCTGCGTCATACATATTAAATCAAACAGGTCCTTTTAATACTCCTGAGATATCTCCATACGAGTTATGGTATAATAAAAGGCCTGGTACAAAACATTTGCGAATAATTGGATCAACCTGCTATGTTCACGTTCCAAAACAGGGAAGAAAGAAAATGGATCGGAAAGCTGTAAAAAGAATCCTGATTGGCTATGATCACAATGATGGATATCGGATTTGAAGTGAAGAAAATAAGCTGATTCGATCACGAGACGTTGTTTTTGAGGAAAAGACATTAGTTCAGAAGAAAGGCGCAGATATTCCAGTAAATGTCGATCTTCCAGATCAAGAACTTCAAGATTCAGAAACTCAAACCGAAGATCAGGATTCTGAGACTGAAGAAGAAGAGGAAAAAGAATACTGGGATGCTGCTGAGGATTCTAAAGAAGAAACTCAAGAAAGCACAAGTAAGGAGGCTGAAAATGATCTTCAGAAGAACAATAAACCAACTGGACGACAGCTTCGTGATCGGTCTACACTTAAATGTCCGAAGAAATTTGAAGACTATATACACTATGTTTCAACGGGTTTTCAAGAACCAGAAACTTATACTGAAGCCATAAATTCAGATCAATGGGATAATTGGAGAGAGGCAATGGATCAAGAAATGAAAGCACTTCGAGAAAATGAAACCTGGACGCTGGTAGACTTACCTCCTGGAAAGAGAGTCATTCCCTGTAAATGGGTTTACAGAGTAAAAACAAATGCCGATGGATCTGTTGATAAATTTAAAGCTAGGCTGGTAATTAAGGGCTTTTCACAACAAAAAGGTGTTGATTTTGACCAAACTTTCAGTCCTGTAGCGAGAACATCTACTATTCGAACACTACTCAGTGTTGCTGCTAACGAAGATATGTTCCTTGAACAAATAGATGTGTCTACTGCTTTTCTCTATGGCGACTTAGAGGAAACCATATATATGAAGCAGCCCGAAGGGTACAGTGATGGGTCCAACAAGGTATGTTGTTTAAAGAAAAGTTTGTATGGCCTGAAGCAAGCTCCTCGCTGTTTTAATAAGAAGTTCACCGACTACCTACTCAAATTAGGATTTCACAGAAGTGAAGCTGATCCTTGTCTATTCATAAGACAAAAAGGTAAAAGTAAAATTTACTTTGTCCTTTATGTGGATGATGGGCTGATTGCAGCTAACAGTAAGAGAGAACTTCAGCAATTTATCGACGATCTCAAGAAGGAGTTCAAAATTACTTCAAAACCGGCATCATTTTTCCTGGGATTAGAAATCAACAGAGAAGAAGATGGCTCTATACGAGTCAGTCAAACTCACTACATCAAGAAGATACTAGAACGGTTCGGCATGAGCAGCTGCAGAGCTGTCACAACTCCTATTGTCAGAGACAACGATACTGAGAAGAGTCCTCTTAACGTTGACTTTCCATACAGACAAGCTGTTGGAGCTCTGATGTTTCTGATGTGTGGAACTCGACCTGACATCGCATATGCTGTTGGAGTAGTATCAAGAAACCTCGAAAATCCAGAAGAACGAGATGTGATCAGGGTTAAAAGATCTTTCGCTATTTGAAAGGCACTACTGACTATGGAATTATCTACAAGTCTATGAGTAAAGGTGTTTTAGAATGTTACAGCGATGCAGATCATGGTGGTGATCTTGACACAGGACGATCTACTTCGGGTGTACTCTGTCTATATTCCGGTGCCCCTATTTCCTGGATTAGTCAACGACAAACTTCAGTTGCAATATCCACAACAGAAGCTGAGGTTGTAGCAGCCAGTGAGGCAGCACGAGAAATCATCTGGATTAAAAGGCTTTTAACTGATCTTAATCAGTTGAACGCAACGCCTGATCTACAAGTGGACAATGAAGCTGCCATTCGACTTGCCAATAATCCGGAGTATCATCGAAGAACGAAACACATTCGTATAAGACATTTCTTTGTTCGCGAACTAGTTACTGCTGGTGAAATAACAATTTCAAAAGTAGATACAGAGAAACAACTCGCGGACATACTTACAAAGCCTTTGTTTGCTAACCGATTTCAACAATTATGTAATAATTTAGGAGTTTGTAAGTTATTAAATAAGGGAGAGTGTTGATGTTTCTAAAGATTCTTTCTTTAAGCATAATTATTTAATAACTATTTAACATAACAGTTTATATTTTTAAGTTGGTAGTATTCATGCGCTTCCATTTAAAAACTAGGGACTAGTTTTATATCCATTCTCTTTTAGTGTAGATGGCTCTACTTATAACTCGAGAAAACCGCGCCCAGCTAACAGATATATATATGTAAAATCTATCTGAGTAAAACATTAAAGTATTCTAATAATTAATACGTGAGTTAATTATTACTGGACATTCGCAACAGAATGTCGCGGGAAAGCTGTCGCCGAAATTTCAGGGACCCTTTCAAATTAAGCGGGTAATCTCTCCGGTATTGTTTGAGTTGGCTCAGCAGGACGGATCGCCCGCCGGTAAGGTACATGTTCAGAACCTTTAAGCCCTATCACCTTTTTGCTCCCGACCTTTAGAGTTACACTGAATTATCGATGATGGCGACCATCGAGACCCAGCGCCTATGGAGGCAATTTTGACATCACCATCGTGACGTGTGGCGATTTATAAACCGCACGGACCGAGGCTTTTGGGTCGATCTGGAGGAAGTCGTCATTCGGGTCCGGGACATGCAATAACGGTCATTCGGGAGTTACCGCCGCTGCACGAGGCCATAACCCAGACCCCGAGAGTGGAGAGCTGCACTGTCGCGGTACAGGCGGGGAATTCGGAGTCGCGTCAAGCGGCCACTTAGACTCTGGAGCCGGCCGGCCGGAGAGCGGACGGGGAGAGAGAGGACGCCCCTACGGGGAGACTCGGGGCTAGCGGACCCGTGGGTGCTGGAACTGCTCGGCTGAGTGGCATGCATACGCCGAGTGCTCTCTCCCACGCCAGCGGAAATTTTGTTATGGGTGCGGAGAGCGGGGGGTCACCCTCCGGGGGTGCCACCGCTGCGGTCCGGCTTATCGGGACGCTCAACCCATGGACTTATATAGATAGATCGGCCCCTGCAGTAAGAGTACGCGTCAGAAGACCTACGGTGCAGACATAGCCTCACTGGGAAACCTCTCTCTTTCTACTGATCGCTTGGTGGGGATAGAGAATAGCCCGGCTATTCCCTACTAGTCCCCACTAGTCTAGACTTCTACCCCTAAAAGATAGTAATATAATTTAGCGCGCATTATACTTTATTATTTATTTGACAGTTAGGTATAATTTATAAGAAAACAGTATCATATTATTGTCTCTGAATATAGTATTATAATATAAAAATAGTAATCGTATAAAGAAACTTCAGAATATTAAAATTTAAAACAGAGAATTTATTCGAAAGTAAGAAAGAGAGAGAGAGTGAAATTAGAGAGGTGAAGAGATTTAGAGTCAGATTGTTAGGAATTCTTGAGGCACAATAAAACTTGCTCAACTGTGTGAATATCGTCAATGCTATTGTAATTGCCTAAACTATTTAGATGGATTATAGCGATGGATTCTTTGTCACATCTGTTATATACGAAGCGTTATATTATATCCTATTTCTATGTTATATTTCTCGTCAGACCCCAATTCATTTCGTTTCACGCCTGCATCATTGAATTTGAAACGTCATATAATCCAAGAATAGGATTATTTTTGACGTGATGGTCAATATACATCGTGTAAATAAGAACTTATAAATTGTCACCTAGTCGTGTCGATTTACTGTTTGATTATCTGCTTCGATTCTGTTTAACTTAATGCCATTTTGATTAGCAAATAATAATCTTTTGATCCTAACCGAGAATTACCTATGCTAATAAACATTAATAATAATAATGTTTATAAATGAGAGATCTGGTTAACAAAGGAAATTATTTTTCTATTATTGCAAACAATTAATTACAATTTTTTACTGATATAATTTGACGTAATTGGTATATTGTATATAATCGATCTTAATCTTTAGAACCGCAGGGTTTTTTTTTAAATTACGAAAATTTCACTCTAGGAATATGATTGTTTTTCGAAATGGTTGTTTTGTGGCTCTATACAGATAGAATTTTTAAAAATTTTATTAAACTATGTATATTTATAGGTTTCTGTAATTACTGTGACTATACACACTTCTGATTACGAATTTGAGAGTAAAGTTACGAAATTTAAAATAAATAAAAAATTGGTAGATTTAATATGGCGGACTTAAATATGGCAAAATATGGCTTATTACTTTTACTTACATAAAATACAGTTGATCAGAAGATTTCTGATATAGTTGATTATGTATAATTTGAAAATTATTTTTAATTGCTAAATTATCTTACCGATTTTCGAATAGGGGAGACCGGCTAATTCGACACCGGGGCAAACTTGACACTAGGCTTTTTGCCAATTTAAATTTATCGTGGAAACGCCCTTCCTACGGTAAATGTGTCTTTATGTTGATATGGTTGGCATTCTGAGTATGGTGTAACTTCTAGTGCGACATAAGTGTTTTTGATGGTGAAAGTAAGTAATTTTTCTGATCTTTTGATACTCTTTCATCGAGCTTTACTCGTACGAATCTACAAGTAAGTGATTTTGATGGAAAATTTGATGCTCTATACTAATCCGATAATCGTTTTTGCATATTTTCTAAAAATTTTTGTTTTTGGAGTGACAAAAGTAAAAAACAACGTTAAGGGGCAAAATCGACACTAATCTATTTCGATAAAGCATTGTAAATAAGTCGTTTTGCTTTTAGCTTGCAGCAAATTGGTTCGTACATACAATAGAAAAAGACAAGCGATAGATAAAGAAATGATGAAAGAGAAGCTGCGAAAATATTCGGGGTGTCAAGACAAATTGTCGTTTATGACGCAAGCACGGCCAATCGCCAGTTTACCTGCTTTAATTGTTTTTCAGAAATGAGTTCAGAAGAAGATAATTGAAAGTTTAACAATTTTTTTCCTATTATTTTCAATGATTGTTTTACTTTATTCCGAATTTTTGTATTTTTTAAATACATAATAAACAACATATTTTCATTTTCAGACAATAAAAAAATAAGTTTTAGATCAAATTGTATCGATCAGACAAAGTGTCGAGTTTGCCCCGGCATTTTTCAATTTGAAAATTTGTCTATGCGTTACTTTTCCTCTTCTAGGGGCAAAACAAAGCGACGTACAGCAAAACTTCCTGAAACAATTTTGTACCTAAAGAAACACTCTTTAAATGTGTGTCATTGAATTTGCTAGAAAATTTTAATTAGTTGTTGAAAATTGCCTTTGAAAAAATTGTGTCGAGTTAGCCCCGGTCTCCCTTATATCATATTCAAAATATCTTATATTAGTTGCTAACTGCATGTTTATATGTATATGAGAAATATATGTACATACAAATAAATATATGTAGATTATATACAGGGTGTTCCAAAGCTCAATACCCAAACATAGAGGGTTAGCAGAGGAGGTCAAGGGGAGTAAATTTCATTCACGAACCCATGTCAAAACGGGCATTGTATACCCCCACCCACCCGAGCCGTGAGCTGTTTGTGTCGTGGGCTGTGTAACAGTAAGTTTGTCTGTGTGTTCCGCACTTTTGAACAGTTTTTGTAAATATTAAGATTACGATTAAATTGCCTCATTAACCCTTAAAGGGCAACCCCAAAATTTTTCGCGCAGCTTCAAGTTCAAACACGTTTTTCGATAAAAAAAATTTTTTTTAAATCTAACTGTACGGCCTTAAAGTTGAATAAATTTGCGACAAAAAACGTCAGTACATTTTTTTCCAAAAGTGCATAGTTTTTCAGATATTTGAAGCCGAAAATCGCTTGGCCAAATTCGCTATACGGAGGTGTGCCCTTTAAGGGTTAAAATGCAGATTTTCCGACCTTTCTGTACTTTCAGCATCTCTGCACCCTTTACTCGGTACCCAAACCACGTTTGGACATGAGTTTATTAATAACACTTACTTTCCTTGACCCCCTCTGTTAACTCTTTGTAAGTTTGAGTATTGAATGGTAATTATGCATTTTAGTGGAGTCACCTCCGATGACCTTGACCTTGACATATGTTGTCAAGGTCACCGTCCTGAGTGACGTTTAGAAGGTTTTAGCCGTCGCTCGTTTTTTATTAAAAAGTTATTTAAAAAAAAAGTTCAAAAAATATAGCAGTTATTTTAAGTCTATATTGAAAGGCATAAACGACTAAATGTATGTGGAAATAATATATGTACGAACAAAGGAAAGTCATTTAAAGCAGTGAATCGTTAATATATTGAACAGTCTTTTTGTTAAAGCAGAGAATAGTTGGTATAGAAAAGTATATGTACAATTTTATGTGTTAGAAATCATAAATATAAAGTATTCTCTGCTTTAACCATAATTGTATGATTATAATTGTAAACTATCTTAATTGTACAATTATGATTAAAGCAGAGAATACTTTATAATTTATATTTACAGCAAAAATGTCGATTCTCCATAAGGGATAATGTTAATTTTATCAACTTTAAGCTTAAATAACTCTTAAAAAACTTTAAAATTTTACACAAAGTATTTTTAATTTAATTTAGAAACAATTTACAGCACTTTCTGAATATATTTGAAATACCTCCAATACATCCTTAATTACAATAACTTATAAACTAATAAGAGAATTGTGCTGAAAGTTTACACAGATACTCAGACGTAATAATAAAACAATCTATGAAATTTTTAGATTTTTGGTAATGCTTTGAGATGTCACCCATACATCCTTAATGGCAGTATTAGTTTGACCATAAGTGGCGTTGCTAAGATCAGGTCGTCTATTGTTGTGTATTTTACTTTATTATACAACTTGGGTTCGATATATGATGTAATTCCGGAATCCAAGCGTGACCGTCTCAGTGGGCGGAATTCATAGATGTTTCTTGAGTTTTAAGACGGACTTAAGCTCGTTCTCAAGATCACGATTGTTTCATAGACATTGCTTAAGACCGAATTAAAAGCTGGAACTTGAGACCATGCTTAGATAAGCAAATATCGTTTCACAATCAAATCTTAAGTGCGACTTGACATTATTAGATGCACAGTTATTGCTTAAGCCGTATCTTAAGCCAATCTTAGTCAAGTCCAGTAAATTGTTGACTTAAGACGATTTTGAAACGAAAAGTTTGTTTTCTATTGCTGCATTGGTTGCGCACATACGAAATTCTCACGGTTTATTTATGTACAATTTTTGAACTAATGCAGTCAGCGATAGAAAACAAACCTAAAAACTGTTGTTGTGACATATTACGGATTTGTATCGCATTTGACAGGTGATATGTAGAATTAATTTATAACAAATTTTTGACATTATTTTGTTAATAATATATACAAAAGTGCTTATTAAAAAACCTGAAAATTACTCGAAAAGTTGTCAGTTATATAACGTTTATAGGTCTAATTTATATGTATATATACACACAATTAAGATACTACTAATTATTTATTATTATATATAAAGGCATCTGGGATTGAACATATTGGGCGCATTTGATATTAATTTATTTGATATTCTGAATCTTCTTCGGATGAAGAAAACGATAATATTGGCACAATACGTGAAAAACGATATGTACGAGATGCAATTAATCCATTTACAGTACTTTTTCAATTGTTGTACGTCTCTCTGTAATGTAAAACATTACATATTACAAAAAATTCACTAGCTGTATTACAAAAATAAAATAAAATATATAAAATAAATTTAATACCTTAGTATATACTAACCTCGAAAAAATCCAAGTAATATCTTTACCTTAAAAAAACCAAAGTAATATATTTACCTTGAAAAAATCGAAGTAATATATTTATTACAAAAAAAATGATATCTTTAAATTATGCGCCAATTAAATATATCTATATTATATCCAAAAATAACTATTATTCTTTTAAAAAATGTATTCCCATTAAAGTGAAAAAATTAATATAAAATGTGAAAAATTTTAGTGAAAAAAACTTGGCGCTGCCAAATTTTAAAATATTTGAAAGCAATAAATAACTAATTTAAAATATTAAATTAATAATTACAATGTGAATGTAGAGACTTTCACACATTAATTTAAAGTACTTTTTTCATTTATAGAAATTGTTTCATTAATATATATTATTATGTTTAGCAGAGCCAAATTTTTTTCACTAAAATTTTTCACATTTTATATTAATTTTTTCACTTTAATAGGAATACATTTTTTGAAAGAACAATAGTTATTTTTGGATACAATATAGATATATTTATTTAGCGCATAATTTAAAGATATCATTTCTTTTTTTTGTAATAAATATATTACTTCGATTTTTTCAAGGTAAATATATTACTTTGGTTTTTTTAAGGTAAAGATATTACTTGGATTTTTTTGAGGTACAAAGATAACTACTTCGATTTTTTCAAGATACACTACGCGTGCTTGGCGTCTTTTTTTTACCTTTTTGTAAAAGGTAATTTTGTACGGATATCACCCCTTTTTGTTATAGATACATCAAACGCCATAATGTCTATCGACATCGACATTTATGTCTGATAAAATCAAATGTAAATATTTTTTGTATTATAACTTACAAGAATTATATCTGAGAGTTTGACATCCTTAAATGTGCAGTGTAGTTTGTATAAATTTATAAATCATTAAAAAAATTAAGACACAAAATATGAATATATAAGGCAAAGTCAAATTTGTCGAGAGCACATTATGCAGTGTTTGCTATAAATAAATTTTGTCGAAAGAAAAACAGATTTGATACAGAATTTGGCATGTACGATGCTATTGGCAGAATGTCATAGTAGATAATATATGTATAGTAAACCGCACGGTATACGGGAGGTTCCAGGTTCAAACCCTGGCTGAGGTAATATTTTTCGCAATAATTTCTTTCAATGGGGGGTAGGGGATTTTTAATTCTCCAACGAAACTGTGTTTTAAAGTCTGACAAATCGGTTGGCACGCAGTTTAGTAGGTTGGAAATTCGTGTACTTGGAAATACACGAAAAGGATTTGAAAAATTTATTAGTTTATAATAAATTTCAAATCTTAAAAACGCGTATATCGTGATTGCCAGTAATCGTCGATTAATATTCTCAATTTGGTTTAATCACTGGCGAAGTTAATGTGTTACTTATTCGTTTGAATTTACACCGTTGACTGAAATATCGGTGTTCCATCTTACTATTATTACTTAGTCACCTTAATATGTATTATTGCGACTAATATTATCACAGCCTCAGTGGTCGAATTGGCACGACACCCGCACGGTATACGGGAGGTTCCAGGTTCAAACCCTGGCTGAGGTAATATTTTTCGCAATAATTTCTTTCAATCAGAGGGGTAGGGGATTTTTAATTCTCCAACGAAACTGTGTTTTAAAGTCTGACAAATCGGTTGGCACGCAGTTTAGTAGGTTGGAAATTCGTGTACTTGGAAATACACGAAAAGGATTTGAAAAATTTATTAGTTTATAATAAATTTCAAATCTTAAAAACGCGTATATCGTGATTGCCAGTAATCGTCGATTAATATTCTCAATTTGGTTTAATCACTGGCGAAGTTAATGTGTTACTTATTCGTATGTATAGTAAAGTTTGTTAACAAAATAAGGCAATTAATAATTTATAATACAAACTACACTGCACTTTTAATTAAGGATGTCACTGTCAGATATAATTTTTGTGTTATAATACAAAAAATATTTAGATTTAATTTTATCAGATATATTTGATAGTCATTATTAGAGAAAAAGAGAGAGAGAGAGAGAGAGAGAACGCGAGCGGGAAACGCGAGCGTGACCGCGAGAAAGAGCAATACGTACGATAGATAAAACCTCGCGACCCTCGCACAGGGTGTATCCCAGGAACCAGCCATCCGCAAGGCGCAAACTCTGTCACTCCAGCACTGCACTTCGTTCGGAGTGTTCGGACGCGACAACGCGGACGGAATATTTCTCGACGATGCGGATGTCTAAAGCGGCCCATAACATGTACGAGTTTGATTCGCGAGCCGGACTCAAACGTTTTTCACCACACACACACTTCCGAATAGTCCCGAAATTTGGCTCGTCGGACGCCGAGCCCGTCTCGTAACATCTCACCCACGATATTGTTTACGAAAGCTTCTTTGCTTATGACCACGATCGCAGCGTTACGATAGATGTAGACGCACCTTAATAATTCATACGATAACTGTCACGACGAACGTTACGATCGTCGTAATGAGCTTACGATCCATCGTGCTGCGATCGTGATCGTAAGCAAAGAAGCTGTCGTAAACAATATATGTATCTCAATTTTCCGACGTTACAGATAAGCATCATAACCTCGACACGGACGGAATATTTCTCGACGACGCGGACGTCTAAAGCGGCCCATTATTTTTGTACGAGTTTAACTCGCGAGTCTGGCTCGGCGAGCCGGACTTGAACGTTTTTCACTACACACACACTCCCGAATCGCGCAAAGCCCGAGTCGATCCAGCCGCGTAGGTTATCTCGCTCCGCGCTGTCACGTCACACACCGCCGGGTCGCGGTGGTCGCGGGGCGCCGGCAATGCGACTGCACTCACTCAGTACACCAAGTGCACCGCTGGCGACACTTTGTTGCTCTACCGCCGGGCCGCAGGGCGCCAGCAGCGCAACTGCACGCAGTACACCAAGTGCACCGCTAGCGACACTTTGTTGCTCTAAAATAGCGCCGCAAACGTCAAGGAGGTGAAAGTTACACGACGGTGGTGCCGCCGCGCGCCGTGGCGAGACTAGCAAACGGAGAAGTACGTTTCTTAATGTAAAATTTTCAGGTCTGGACTCTTGCATCGCAATATATTTTTTCGTAGGCCACGTAGGGGGAAAATAAAAATACTTTTATTATATAAATTTGGTCCAAGCTTTTCATTGAGCCTAGTTAGAACTTGATCCGTTCACTAGTTATCGAGATCTCAAAATCTCGAGTACTCTCAACATATATATATATAACTCGTCGCGTCGCGTATATAGAGCCATGGCTGTCTCGCTCCGCGCGTACTTGGCGCGAGACACTACCGTGTCTCTTGATCAAAGAAGAGTTGTTATATTCTTCTGTAATAATCGACCAAGCCTCTGATTTCTCTATTCTCTTTCAGCGAGGAGGAATTTGTACCTTTTGCTTCAACAAGTTTATACTTTTTCAATATCTCCAAGAATACCTGCTTTTCCGAATCGGAATATATACTTCTAATAGGCGTTGTCATTCTAAAAAAATTATGTTTTTTAAATAAAAACAACAAAATAATATGAATATGAAGAATTTTCACATAAATAGATAAGGTTATGTGTATTTTTGTTTATAAATTTACATAAACATTGAGTAAAAGTAACATTATATCAATGTAATAATTTTTCACTCAACAATGTCATGTTATGTATAACGTGTTATATTTATGCATTGTTGCGAATGTTAAGTTGGAAATAATAAAATAGATGCAATTGTTACTGTTACATGATGTTTATTGGAATTCAACTTTTACTCAATTAGATATAATTATTACGATTAACTTTACCTATATATATTATCACTCCAGGGCAGGCAGGTATTACGAAATTATTCAGCTTTCCGATCAGAATATTCTCAATTTTCATTAATATTTCTTATTATTGTTTAGAAGTCGTCTTAATATGTGTTATTGCGATGAATATTACCACATGCCCTGGTAGTCGAATTGGTTACGACGCCCGAACGGAATGCGGGAGGTTCCAGGTTCGAATCCTGGCTGGGGTAATATTTTTCGCAATAAAAAATAAAATTAATTTAAACTATCTACATCAACGGACCAAATCCATGGTCAAATTTCATCATCTCGATTTGATCTGAAACGTGCTGTGTGAATCTGACAAATCTGGTCGGCTCGCAGTCTTTCAATAAAGTTCATTTTGATAAGATGATTGAATATTGCCAGTTTAGTCGATTAAAGATTCTGAATTTGTTTAATTGTTTAATTATCACTGGCGAATTAAGTAATGTATTATTATTATTATACCCACACCTTTGACTATAATTTCGGTGTTCCATCTTATTATTGTTTAGAAGTCGTCTTAATATGTGTTATTGCGATGAATATTACCACATGCCCTGGTAGTCGAATTGGTTACGACGCCCGAACGGAATGCGGGAAGTTCCAGGTTCGAATCCTGGCTGGGGTAATATTTTTCGCAATAAAAATTAAAATTAATTTAAACTATCTACATCAACGGACCAAATCCATGGTCAAATTTCATCATCTCGATTTGATCTGAAACGTGCTGTGTGAATCTGACAAATCTGGTCGGCTCGCAGTCTTTCAATAAAGTTCATTTCGATAAGATGATTGAATATTGCCAGTTTAGTCGATTAAAGATTCTGAATTTGTTTAATTGATTAATATTTCACTTTCTGCTTTTATACATAACCTTGCGTTGTGAAGAGAAAAGAAAAGTTCCACTGCAGCATTATCTACATACTTGTAGACCTTCAATATTATTGGTTAAGCTGGTAAGAATCCCGAACATTTCCGAAGCTGAGAGCTCAAGCATGAACTTTGTTAAGGCGGTCTTAAGCTCAAACTCGAGTTTTCAAGACCCATCTGTGCATGTAGGACGACCTTAAGACGATCTTGGGTCTTAAGGGGATCCTGAAGTGACAGGCAAACTCCAACGTGACAGCGCCACGATCTAGCACGGAACTAAAAATAATCGATAATTTCGATCGTTTACTATGTTTTCTGTGTTACCGTGCTATACCTGTCCTTGTCTAACGGATACCTATACGATATATCTGTCCTTGTCAGATTGCAGGCAGCGCCATCTCTGACAAGATCCGGCAACTATTGATGCATGCAATACTGCTCTTCTTGTCAGTCTGCATCCGTATTTGCATCAATTTGCATTACTAAAACTTTCTCTCAATGGATCTTTTTTTGTACCCATTGAATCTTACTTCTACTTGCACGATATTATTCCTACATGTTTACCCAATACTAGATGATAAACATTATGTATGTATAAACTGCAGAATTTTTGTTTTAAGCAAATATTGTCGTCAGGTGACAGCTGTATGTGTCCAAATAAGTAATATTTTTAATTTTTTGGTGTTTTTGATATAAAATCGCGGTTGTCTCGTATAGATTTTTGTGCGTACTTTAATTCTGTAAAAGATTTTTGCAATTCTATAAAGCCAATTAAAAGATCCATTGAGAAACTGTAATGTCGGTAATTCATACGACTTCAGGATCCCCTTAACCCACACAGCACAAAACTGAACAAATACCTTTCAGAGACCTTCGCAAAGCGTTACAAAAAAGATCTCATAAATGTCTCGTACACGTCTCAGATACGTGAAAATGTCCGCTCATTTGTCACAAAGCCGTTTATGAAAGGTTACACAGACATCTCTTAAACATTTTGCAACATCTCTGAGATGTTTTGCAAAACATTTTGAGTATGTTACATACAGGTATCTGGCAATTATGACATGCGCTAAAATAGGATAATTTTTATTTAAGATTTGAAGAAATAATATTGTTTCACATTTAAAAAAGTTTTTTAATATTGAAAAACATACATCTTACTTTGGAAAATATAGTCTTATATATATTTATATCATCGCAGCAATCTTGCTAGCAAAGATATACGTCTTGCGGATGTCATGATTTTGCTTCGCCTAGACCTGCTTATATTCGCTCTCAACTGAAACTTACTTACGAGTTAATTTCACCACTATGCGCCGCCTATCGGTGTCATTGCGAACTAGCATGGAAAGATGCGCTACCGTGCATCTTTCTTAAAATATCTCAGGAAATTCTTAACGAAAGAGAGTTGCATTATAGTGTTTTGAAAATGTCTCGACAAGGACTACAAGAATATGCAATCAAAACTATTTTTTATTTAACCCCCAATGGTATTTTATTTAAAAAATTTAAGATGCTTTTAATTTAAATTTTTTATATAGAAGCCCCTATTTTTATTGTATATTCTTATAGCCCTTGTCACGACGTTTTTAAAACACTATAATAAAGTTTTCTTTTGTTAAAAATTTACTGAGATATTTCAAATTTTGTCATAATATTTTTAATATAAAATATGAAATATCTTGTAAAGTATTCACTTTTCGATGACTTTACCTTAATACTTTTATACATAGAATAATCAAAGAAATCGAATAATAATATTAATTTTTACATTTGTAATTTTTCAAAATTAAGTTTGTCCACAAAATGCAATCAAATTTTTTAAAATAAATTTGTCTGTCTTTTTACATCATTCGATTCCTTTCATTATTCTACGTATAAAAGTATCAAGGTAAAGTCATCGAAAAGTGAATACTTTACGAGATATTTCATATTTTACAATTAAAAATATTATGACAAAATTCGAAATATCTCAGAAAATTCTTAACAAAAGAGAGCTTTATTATAGTGTTTTGAAAAAGTCTCGACAAGGACTACAAGAATATATAATAAAAAGTAGGAGGATTTCATTTAAAAAATTGAAGGTAACTTTCATGTGACCTTTAAATAACTGTCCAAGGTCAAATCATTGCCACCATCCTATGTCCCCCTTGAAACCGTACAACTTTTGTCTGAAGCATTTTTTTCTAGAATCACAAATAAAAAAGTTATTTCATGAGGTGTAAGAGATAAAGGAAACACCTTGTATACATACATATAATATTTCAGCATCTTTCAGACTTCAGACTTGTATGTAAAAACCTTTCATAAACATTGCGTAAACGTTTCAAATGTTACGTTTCTATGTTATGTATTTTAGATGTATCAACGACGTTTTAGTGTTACTTAGAAACTTTTAGAAACTTTGAAACGTTTCTGAAACATTTCTGTTTAGTTTTGTGCTGTGTGGGAAGTCAATCTTGGCTAAGATTGTGCTTAAGACAGGTTTCAAGAAACGTCTATGAATTCCGCCCAGTGACTCGCGAGATCGCCGGTTGGGGCAAGACTCCGATCCCCGCGTGCTCCGCACGCATGTTCGGTTCTCCTATCGGCGATACGCGGATCTAATTGTGTCGCTAGCCTCGCGGACGCGAATCTCCTAGAAGACGCGCGCTATTCGGAATAGTGAAACGCGCGCTACTTACGCCGATATATAACATCTACTTTATTTTTTAAATAATAATTGGGAAACAAATTGAGTTGGTTTATAAGATTGATTGTTTAGATTGCAATGCTACATATATAGGACAAACGAAAAGACATCTTGAAACACGTATTAAAGAGCATGAAACGAATATTAAGAAGCACGCTAGCAAGCATTCCGTGATAAGCAAACATCGGCTTGAGTTGAATCATGTGTTTAATTGGCAAGAAGCAAAGATCCTACACAAAGAAAAGCATTTTAAAAAGAGAGAGATTGCTGAGATGTTTTTCATCAAAAAACATAATCAGGCGATCAACCTCCAAAAAAATACGGAGAAGATGACGGTAATATACGACCGACTAATAGGGGATATGTGATCAACCTCTATTTTATTTTTATTTTTGTTTGTGTATGACTTGGCTCATTGTATTGTTTGTAACCGTGGCGTGCAGACGTGTTTTTGAACAATATCTATTTTATTTTATAACGCACACAGCATGTAAGTTCTGACATTATTCTTTGGTTTGCGATCTCTTCTACGTTTTTTATTATAGCGACAAATTTTTGTTTTTAGTCTTAGATCGGACTTGCAGGTATACGTTGTGACTAATGAATGTCTGTGTAAGAACTTATGTATACACTTGAAAAGGAGCCGAAATTGGTTCGAAACGTCGTGTCGACATTTTCAATATATGTGCCAGTCATGGTCAATTAAATATTATTTTTGTTTATTTTTTAAAATAAAAACCCCTATTTTTTATTGCATTATCATTTTCTACTAATTAATTTGAACAACTTTTGTCTGAAACATTATTTTATTTGCTTAATATACTTTTTAAGATATTCACAAGGAAAACTTAGCAACTTTTTCAATATTTAGTTTACAATGGCCGGTATACATGGTGTTCTAAAAAGGTGGGACCAAAATTTAAGGAGATATTTCTCACACCTGAAAGATGAAAAAATGTTGGTAATTATACAGAATAACTAACACAGCTCGGATTATTTTGACCTTGATATATGTTGTCAAGGATATGATTCTGAGTAACTTTTCCTTATAACTTAATCGGCGGTCGCTACTTATTAAAAAATTATTAACAAATAAAGTTTGACAAATACAGTAGTTATTTTGAAATAATTTGTTAAAGCAGAGAACAGTTGTTATATAAAAAGTACATATTATGTACGATGAATAATCGTATATAGGTTAGTGACGCTCTTTCAACAGTTAAATACTTTTAAAGCGCGTCACTAACCTATATAAAGTCGTTACATCTTGTCGGTATGACAGGTCTCATAATCTGATAATCGTCAACTTTATCTGTTAATATCCCAGATAACAAAATTTGAGAGGAGCACGTCTTGCAATTTATGTGCTGCATATTATATCGACAGAATGCTGTCAATATTCTAGCAGGTTATGCCGTTTCAGTTAATGCCGCCAGAAACGCAGCAAAAATCAAGCACAACATGCATCACGATGTAATGGCAGAAATGCAGCAAAACTTGAGCAGAGATTACCAGCATAAATAGAGCAAATTTCAAACATTGTATGCTGGCACAATGTGTCCAGCAGAATGCACACTAAAATTGCACATAACTTCCCAGATAGCCAAACCTGAGCAGCAGATTCTGAGCAGAGTCTGCATTAAATTTTTTTTATCAGAAAGGCAACAAATTGCAACCAGAAACTGCTCTATCAGATGATGTTGTCAAACTGTAACCAGAAATGCGACAGAACCTGCTGACAGGCAATGTGAGCAGATTAGCAGTAGAAACTTGGCAGCAGATTGATGACAAAGATCGAGCAGAGCCTGTTATGTGTGCAGGCTCTGCGCGGTGTCTGCTAGCAATCTGCTTACATTGCCTGTCATCAGGCTCTGTCGACAGAACACGAGCTTAATGCGGACACAGATGGCTATGGTTTTGGTGTGGATTCTGATCAAATTTGCTGCCAATCTGCGCGCATCCTGCTAACATTTTGCTTACTGGGTTACTATCACAGTGTAACAACAGATTGTCAGCAGAAATCAAACTTGTCTGCAAGTACGCTATGATGGCAGAAACGCAGCAGAAATTCAGGATGCTCTGTCGTCATATGAATTAAATTAGATGAAGATTTTCGAAATAATTCAATGCCGATAGATGGCATCCGATATGATCTGTTTCTCGTATTTAAAATTTGACGCGAACAATGCTATAAGAACGAGGTCAACAGACACGACAGCGTCTCGCGCCGCCAAGCAGCGCCTAAGTTTAATATATAAATCATGGTAAGACACAACTTTTGTATCAGTTGTATCGTAGAGTCTAATCTCATATAATAAAAAGAGTGGCACACTTAAAAAATAACATTTTGGAAATAATAATTCTCAATATGTATGTATAATGAAAATTTCTGATAAATTAACATAGATTTTCTCATATTATATATATATTGGCGAAACATATGTCATTCTTATTTTGTCTGAGTTTTTCTGAAAAACGTTCCAATTCGTATAAAAATTCTGCGAAAATGTAAAAATTTTTATAGGAATTCTGATTAAAATATATATATTAAAAATTATAATTCTAAAAAATAAAAAAAAACTTTGATTTATTTCTGCCATGTTTCTGCTGCCACATCAGGACAACACATCATGCTCGATTATTGCTATACATCTGCTGTCGATAACTAATATTGCAGGCTCTGTTTGTTATTAGCTGCATTTCTAGCGTCATATCGTGACGGCATACCGTGCTTCATATCTGCGGCATTTCTGCCATCACATTGTGCTGGTAAAAACAAAGCTTAATGAGGACGTAGCGGAGTGGAATCTGCAGCAAATTCGTGATCGAATCTGCTGGCATACTGCTAGCATTTTGCTATCTGGGATCTCGCTTCGCGGAGCGACACTTTTTTCTGCCAGATTCGGTCGTTTTGTGCAAAAACGCGTCAATTAAGCCTAAGTTCAACGAAATCGGTGAGGAGGCCACTATTCTGCACATTTACCTCACTTGACTTTCGATGATGAATATGTCGCAGCCACATGGTGTACACACACACACACACACACACACACACACACACACACACACACACACACACACACACACACACACACACACACACACACACACACACACACACACACACACGCCCGCGCGCGGGGGGGGGGGGAGGTGCAAGGGGGAGCCTTTGGCCCCCCTCTCGCACCCCCACCACCGGTAGGCAGGGTGGACCTTGCTTTGCAACTTAGCATGTACTTTGTAAGTTGTAAAGCGAGGTTCACTCTGCTTACCGGCAGAGGAGATGCGGGAGAGGGGGCCAAAGGCCCCCTTGCACCCCCGTGTGTGTGTGTGTGTGTGTGTGTGTGTGTGTGTGTGTGTGTGTGTGTGTGTGTGTGTGTGTGTGTACACCATGTGACTACGACATATTCATCATCGAATGTCAAGCGTTTCAAAATAAGTGCTGTATTTGTCAAGCTTTATTTGTTAATAACTTTTTAATAAGTAGCGACCGACGATTAAGTTATAAGGAAAAGTTACTCAGAATCATGTCCTTAACAACATATGTCAAGGTCAAAGTAATCAGAACTGTGTTAGTTATTCTGTATAATTACCAAAATGTTATATGAACATGGGTGCGGAAACGCTTTTTTCAGGAGTTAGAGCTTCTTTTCTGAGTACGGCTCAATGAGGTTGTGACCTTATCTGCCAGGCAGAAATTATAAAAACTTGATCTTTAATGTTATAGTTACTTGTTTACATAATGATTAATCCTAAATTGTTTCTTGTGTAAGTAACGCAGTCAACAATATTTTCAACATAACTCCTAAAAATATCGTTTTCGCACCCATGTTCATATAACATTTTTTCATCCTTGAGGTGTAAGGAATATCTCCCTAAATTTTGGCCCCACCTTTTTAGAACACCCTGTATTCATAGTTGGATCTTATTTCAAGACCGTCTTAAGTAATGTCTTAAGATGCTAATACGGCTCTAAGCCTGTACTTTATAAATATAAGATCCGACTATGAATACCGACCAATATCTCGATAATTGGTTGTCGGAGAAAAAAGTGCTACAGGACTTTTTGACTTGATTTCGTCTCAATAATGTTGTCGCAATAATATCCCTTTTTTAAACTTTTGCTGCACAGTGTTGTACCGGTACAACACCTTTTATACAAATTTGTTTTTTAAATAAATTTTTCACGCATTTCTTTAGCATGTTTGGTAATACTGGACTGCTAAAAGGTTCCTCTAACTAAAAAATCAACTATATTTTAAATAAATAATTTGTTATTTTAAATAAATATTTTAAATAAATAATTTGTTATTAATAAATATATACCAAAAAACTATTGTTTTTAATAAATAAATTCGTTTGCGTAAAATTTTGATCAATAACGTACCTATACTTTAAAATTATTATTTGGGGGTTTTGAGATCGTTGATTATGAATCCGGTGTAAAAAATACAACAATCAAAATGGAGGATCCAATATGGCGGAACTATATGGCAAACGTAATTTTTAAAATTGCCCGGATTTGCTTAAAAATTACTACTCGGCAGCAACTTCTTGAAGTTGCCTAGCACTGCAGCTGCCGCGGCGCATTGCACTTGCCGATCACCTCTTCTCGGGCGTGACTCAGCAAATTACGGCTATGTCAAGGCGCCATATACATGTATACACAATTAAGTATTTAAAAAAGTTGGGATATAATTGCAACAGCATATTCTTGAGACCAAATCAAGTAAAAAATCCTGTAGTATTTTTCTCTCCGACAAACAATTATCGAGGTATCGTAAGCTAAATATTGAAAAAGTTACCAAGTTTTCCTTGAATATCTTAAAAGGTATTAGGCAAATAAAAAATGTTTCAGACAAGAGTTATAGTTAAAATTAATTAGTAGAAAAAGATGTTATAACAAAAAAATAGAGGTTTTTATTTAAAGAAATATAATTGATCTTGATGTGATCTTGGCAACGCCATTTATGGTCAAACTATAATACTGTCATTACATGCATCTTTTTAAACTTTACGACTTTCGTCTAAAACATTCTTTTCCAAAATCTATTGTTTACGAGATATTTAAGCGTTTTCAGACTTTTGGCCACCCTGCATATGTAGGTACATAATATCTATATATGTATAAATGTCACACATTTGTGTGTATATGTTATATAAATCATAATATTTGAATTAAATTCAGGAACAACCAAATAAATCTTTATAAACTAAATTGTGTACCTACATAAATAGAAATCATTTTAAATTTTGCAATAGTCACATAGTCAGACATATTAAATCTAATTTAAAATATTTACCTTAATTGTAGATTTAGAATTTGTGACTCCAAAAGTCTCATAAATACCAAATTTAGAACAAAACAATACATATTTGCAAAAGTAATCCACTTTTAATGGCAACCATATTTGACCTGCCATTTTAAATTTTGTGATTTTTATCTCAGATTTGTAATTACCAATCTCAAAAATTCTGAAATACTAAATTTTGTTTACATTAAAAGAATATTTCCTTTTTATTGACACACTGAGAAAAAGACCTGGTAATAGCTACCTTGAAAAAGTCGAAGTAGTTATCTTTGTACCTCGAAAAAATTCAAGTAATATCTTTACCTTAAAACAACCAAAGTAATATATTTACCTTGAAAAAATCGAAGTAATATATTTATTACAAAAAAAAAGAAATGATATCTTTAAATTATGCGCCAATTAAATATATATTATATCGAAAAATAACTAGTTTTTTAAAAAAATGTATTCCCATTAAAGTGAAAAAATTAATATAAAATGTGAAAAATTTTAGTGAAAAAAACTTGGCGCTGCTAAACGTAATAATATACAGGGTGTTCCAGACCTCACGTATAACCCGTTAATGACAGATTCCTGAGATTATTTGGAGGCAAAAATCCTAATGCCAAAATGTCGAGGCTGCTACAGTATTTGAACGGGAAAGGTTTAAAGTTTACCAATCAGCTTGTCTAAATTTCGCGCGCTCAGGGATGTCGCATATCGAAACGGCTCTTCCACACTTCACTCAACTCGATAGAAATATTTGAAATTATCATTTCTTTTATTTTTTCGTGCACTATTCTCAAGACTGACTTCCTAAATTGTTGTACGAAAACAGGATACATGTCGAATTGCAAAGTATTCATGTAAAGCGTGCCACGGACAAATGACATTTAATTCTCATAATCGGTACAAAGTATGATGTGCTGCATAAAATGTCGATTAGGAAAAAAGATATTATTGAGAAAAGAAATACTATAAATACTAACATGTTTGGAAATAATTTAAAAAATTGTTTTATTAATTTTTTTGAAGAAGTACGGTTTTCCAGAATGTAGACAAATAAATTATAATGTAGTTTTGCGATTGCTGTATCGCGTGCGAGAAACAGACTTTCTAGAGCCCAACAGACAAATTAATGTTGTCGTTGAACGTTGCATTCGTACGATACAGAACGAAGAAGTGGTCTTCCAAACTGTGAACGATACATCGGCTGTCATTGAATGGAAACCGATCTTGAATAATTGTAGTCTTGCAATTCTACACATAGCAACTGCAATAAAGATGCGCTAAAAAAAAACTAAAAACTTAAACTTTTAAACTTAAACTTTTAATAAAAGTTAGCGCATCTTTTTTGCAGTTGCTATGTGTAGAATTGCAAGACTACAATAATTCAAGATCGGTTTCCATTCAATGACAACCGATGTATCGTTCACAGTTTGGAAGACCACTTCTTCGTTCTGTATCGTACGAATGCAACGTTCAACGACAACATTAATTTGTCTGTTGGGCTCTAGAAAGTCTGTTTCTCGCACGCAAAACAGCAATCGCAAAACTACATTATAATTTATTTGTCTACATTCTGGAAAACGTACTTCTTCAAAAAATTAATAAAACAATTTTTTAAATTATTTCCAAACATGTTAGTATTTATAGTATTTTTTTTCTCAATAATATCTTTTTTCCTAATCGACATTTTATGCAGCACATCATACTTTGTACCGATTATGAGAATTAAATGTCATTTGTCCGCGGCACGCTTTACATGAATACTTTACAATTCGACATGTATCCTGATTTCGTACAACAATTTAGGAAGTCAGTCTTGAGAATAAGTAGTACACGAAAAAATAAAAGAAATAATAATTTCAAATATTTCTATCGAGTTGAGTGAAGTGTGGAAGAGCCGTTTCGATATGCGACATCCCTGAGCGCGCAAAATTTAGACAAGCTGATTGGTAAACTTTAAACCTTTCTTGTTCAAATACTGTAGCAGCCTCGACATTTTGGCATTAGGATTTTTGTCTCCAAATAATCTCAGGGATCTGTCATTAACGGGTTATACGTGAGGTCTGGAACACCCTGTATATTAATGAAAAAATTTCTATAAATGCAAAAAGTACTTTAAATTAATGTGTGAAAATCTCTACATTCACATTGTAATTATTAATTTAATATTTTAAATTAGTTACTTATTGCTTTCAAATATTTTAAAATTTTGCAGCGCCAAGTTTTTTTCACTAAAATTTTTCACATTTTATATTAATTTTTTCACTTTAATGGGAATACATTTTTTTAAAAAACTAGTTATTTTTCGATATAATATATATTTAATTGGCGCATAATTTAAAGATATCATTTCTTTTTTTTTGTAATAAATATATTACTTCGATTTTTTCAAGGTAAATATATTACTTTGGTTGTTTTAAGGTAAAGATATTACTTGAATTTTTTCGAGGTACAAAGATAACTACTTCGACTTTTTCAAGGTACACCACGCGTGCTTGGCGTCTTTTTTTCTACCTTTTTGTAAAAGGTAATTTTGTACGGATATCACCCCTTTTTGTTACAGATACATCAAACGCCATAATGACTATCGACATTGACATTTATGTCTGATAAAATCAAATGTAAATATTTTTTGTATTATAACTTACAAGAATTATATCTGAGAGTTTGACATCCTTAAATGTGCAGTGTAGTTTGTATAAATTTATAAATCATTTAAAAAATTAAGACACAAAATATGAATATATTAGGCAAAGTCAAGTTTGTCGAGAGCATATTATGCAGTGTTTGCTAATAAATTTTGTCGAAAGAAAAACAGATTTGATATAGAATTTGGCATGTACGATGCTATTGTCAGAATGTTATAGTAGATAATATATGTATAGTAAAGTTTGTTAACAAAATAAGACAATTAATAATTTATAATACAAACTACACTGCACATTTAATTAAGGATGTCACTATCAGATATAATTTTTGTGTTATAATACTAAAAATGTTTAGATTTAATTCTATCAGATATATTCGATAGTCATTATTAGAGAAAGAGAGAGAGAGAGAGAGAGAGAGAGAGAGAGAGAGAGAGAGAGAGAGAGAAAACGCGAGCGGGGAACGCGAGCGGGGAACGCGAGCGTGACCGCGAGAAAGAGCAATACGTACGATAGATATAACCTCGCCATCCTCGCTCAGGGTGTATCCCAGGAACCAGCCATCCACAAGGCGCGAACTCTGTCACTCTAGCACTCATGTACTCCGTTCGGAGTGTTCGGACGCGACTACGCGGACGGAATATTTCTCGACGACGCGGACGTCTGAAGCGGCTAATTATATGTACGAGTTTGACTCGCGAGTCCGGCTCGGCGAGCTTGATTCGCGAACCGGACTCGATCGTTTTTCACCACACACACACACACACACACACACACACACACACACACACACACACACACACACACACACACACACACACTCCCGAATAGTCGCGATTCTATAAACGTTGATCCCGTTGATCTAATCTCGACGACGCGACGCGGACGTCTAAAGCAGCCCATAACATGTACGAGTTTGATTCGCGAGCCGGACTCAAACGTTTTTCACCACACACACACCCCCAAATGGTCCCGAAATTTGGCTCGTCGGACGCCGAGCCCGTCTCGTAACATCTCACCCACGAACGAGTGGAAACCGAGCCGAGCCGGACTCGCGAGTCTCGCGACGTGTATGGGCCACTTTACGGTTATGTTTACTTCTGTCACCTCACATGTGATCGATCGATCGAACTAACGCATCTCTACGCGTAGAGACTAGAGCGCCGCATAACGGCAAGGGTATGAACGCCACAAGAAAATCAGACCCCCCCAGCAGCGCCGCCGCGCGCCGTGGCGAACACAGCAACAGTAATACGTCGACGTTTCTTAATTGTAAATTTTCAGCTTTGAGTTTTGCATCGCAATATCTCCGCTCGTAGAACACGTAGTGGAAAAATAAAAACACTTTTCTTATATAAATTTGGTCCAAGCATTACGATAAGCCTAGTTAGAACTTGATCCGTTCACTGGTTATCGAGATCTAAAAATCTCGGGTACTCGCAACTCGCCGCGTCGCGTATATAGAGCCACGGCTGTCTCGCTCCGCGCGTACTTGGCGCGAGACACTACCGTGTCTCTTGATGAAATGTATTTTGTTGAGCATATTAATACAATATTTAGTAAAAATTACCAAACATAATATTAATAATTATGCGTCTCATAATAATTACTAAATATTTATAAGAGCAAAATTAGCGTTTAGTTGTTACAACTAAACGAATTGGTATAACAAAATCATTTGATAGTATTAATCAAATAATTTATTGTCAAATTTTGCCAAGATGCTTTACCAACTGATTTTATAACATCATTCGATACCTATTATTAAACAATTTAGTCATATTTGCAAATTCATCAGTTTATATTTATCAAATGATTTGATAATAATCATCACGCCTCATTACCAATTTCCAAATCTTGGATAAACTAAACAAAACTGTTTAGTAATAGTTATCATATTTTTTGGTTAAATTCACTGAACATTTAATTAAAACTATTTCACCAAAGTATTTAGTTACCATCATCTAGGCTTCATTATTATTACCAATCTTTTTTCTCAGTGCAGACATTATGATGTCTCTGCGACTCTTTAAGGATTAAATGCATTTTAAATTTTATTAAGAAAAAATGTAAATAATTCAATTTCAATAGATATAGATAGGTATATATCCCCCCCCCCCTTCACATACACACTGTGTAGTTATACGTATGCAACCACGCACGTACGCACGCACGACCATTCACGCGCGCGTGCGCACATGCACACAAATTAAGCATTTTTTGTATATCTACAAAATTTTATTTGGGTGTAAGAGATAATATAATAAAGTAAAAAACAAAACAATTTTATCAGTAATTGGCTTTTGTTGTAACCGAATAGTATTGTATTTTTTTGAAATGCAGTACACAGATATTAATATACAATACTATATCTGCAATTAAAAAATTGCATTTTATGAGCATTTTTTTCATTTTTCCACAATATAAGATTATAAATTCTAAATTAGCAGTAAAACTATCTAGGTTTAGTAGGTACTATATTCAACGAAATAAATTTCAATTCTCTTATTAAGATACTTCATTTATCATAAGATACAGAACAATTTGTTTAACCTGTTTAGTAATAGTAATACAATTGGAATCATTGATTGATTCTCTGTGCAAGTACGATTAAGGACACGTTTTCTTTCATTTTCATCTAATATAAAGGGACAGGAGCATCGAGGGTGCAATTCATATTTGCTGCCGCAGTCAGCAACGGAGAGAATTGCACCTTTAATCAAGATTTCTACCAATTTGCGAGCGCCGACGGCGCGAAGACAAAGCCTATTGTTGCCGTAACTGGTCGGAGCTTCAAGTGTTCCAACGCAACGGTGAGAGTCTGATGCGTGTATAACGGGTGTACGAACAAGAAAGATCGATAAACATGTACCTCAATGTACCAGTAATTTATTTATTTATTATTAATATTAAATAATATTTTCACTTTTGATTTGTAATTTGTAAGGATTAGTCTGACTTCTAGTTGCAATAAATTTATTGTAGACTTCTAGTTGCAAATTTATTGCACACACAACTGAAAGTCAGGCCATCACCGTTGTTCGATAGGGCATGTATGTTGATATATGTACGTTTTACAAAATCTGAATTTTCTACAATTTCTAAATATTAGACTAAAAATATGAAATTGTATGAACAAATTAACGTAATAATTGTTGTGCTTTTATTTAATTAATAGTAATTGTAGAAATGTAAAATAAATTACTTAAAGTAGATATAGAAAAATATATAAACTGCTAAAAAGATTTCGCAAATAAGAAAGTTTCAAGATAATACTCTATAAAAATATATATTATTTAAAAATTTTTTTTGATAGTTTTGAAACAATTATTTCTTAATCTTTTAAGTATATATTATTTGATTTTATGGCATATAAGACTATCAAGTTTAGGTATTTAGGTATAACCAATCAGCTATGAGATGAGCAACTTATACTTAAGGATTACCCCGTATACGCATATCTTCACTGCGAAGCGGGACAGGAAGAGATGAGGATTCCGTAGAGGAGGTTGACGCTCAGGGACCGCCGAACTAGTCGCTTCGCATCCCAGAAGCCTCTATACCCCACCGCTCGCTTCCGGCTAAACCCGCTGCCATCGCGTCCCAAGCAACTTGAAGCCACTCGTAGTTCTGTTTGTGTTTGCTAATTGTGAATTGTCTACTTCTTGCTGGTGGCTTGTGTGCATGCAGTACCGAGGAAGATAGACGTTACCTTGGATCTGTGAATAGCAAAGACAGAATAAGAGAAAGACAGATAGACAGATAGGGGTAGAGATAGATAAATGGATAGATATAGACAGGAAAGGATAGTGAGGAGGAAGAAAGAGAGAGAAGTGGATTTGGAGCACAAGCTGCCTGTGCGAGGCGAAGGGAGCTTCCGACTGGATGCACATCGCCTACGAAATGCTCAGGCCGAGGAAAAGCCACCATCTCGGACCGGGCTGTCTTCTTCATTCCCGTAGCCATATTTATACTCATCGTCGCGCTTTTATGCCGTATAGACACTCAAGTTTATTTTATTAGTCAGTGGTGTTTGCACAATCACCACCCCTTACATAAGAGGCACTTGCAACGGTACCAATATTTAGTTACTTTTCTTATAGGTGATTGTTCGCGAATCAAAGATCGAGGACGTTTGCATTAGATATGTAAAAAATAAACATTCAATATGTAAAAAAAACATACAAAGCATTGTAGATTATTAATTATATGCGTTAATTTAAAAAAATTATTTTTACAGAAAGAGTATAGAGGAAAATCCCCGATTATGAGATACCACATCTATTTTGTGTGATTGCCGGAAGTCTATGAGCAGAATTGAAAAATATAGTAGGTCATTTTGAAGGAAATTTAATAAGCTTTAAGATGCGAAAATGTAATTTAAACATTGATTTTTCTGAAAATTAGAAAAATGTAAAAAATGAGCTTTCGGCAAAATCGAAAAAGTGTGCTCTTAATATGAGAGACCCCGGGAATCGCTAATAAAGTGCAAAATACATTATATTGTAATTAGAAAACTTTATTTATAGTTTCTGAAAGACAAATGTAATGGAGAAGCACATTTGCAACAATTGTAAACACACTTATACCCAATATTGTACCTAATCTGTCCCCTCCACCCTTCCTCCTCAAATCACGGTTAGCACACACTTATAATTTCGTATGAACCTTTCCTTAACGTTAATGTAGTATTTTCTCTTATTTTATTACTGTACAATAACTTTCATACTCCAGCAATCCAGGAGTATCCTGTGTATCTCATGTTACGAGCCCCACGCCTTGTGGTTTCGCGATCACCAAATCTATAATCTCTACAATTGAGCAACTCAAAATATCCCGTATTTTTTTATTAACACGACCTTACTCTATCGCTGCATGCAGAACTCATTGCCAGATATTTATTAATTATATAATAAACAAGGTTTAAAGTCTCATATCCACGACACTTGTCAAAATCCAATATCACAATTTCTTTCTCTGCAACGATTACACGCACGATTAAACAATGATTTTTACACTAAATAGGTTTTACCCCAAGGGCAATAAGTTTATGGTGGAACGAACTGATAGGGCCTATTAGTTTAGCAGAAACCTCGCGCTATCGCATATTAGGAGCCTATCTCATAATAGGGGACTTTCCTCTACATATATTACAATATTTACAATCTTCCTCTTTTACAGATATTTTACTTTTTAATGTATATAGTGTACCTATACTTTAAAACAATTACTATTTTATTATTATTATTTATTAATTATCTATAATATAAAACTTATTTATATAGCTCAATCCTATAACTCAATAAAGTACCTATTAAAATTCTACGGCGTACTTTTATTTACAATGTTTTGCAATTTAAAATATAAAATATCAGATAGTAAAAAAAAAAATTAATTTTCGAGACTTTTAGTTATCAAAAGTCTTAATAAAAAAGAATTTTTTAAATAGGCAATAAATTTTACTTCACTCTTTAGTGTTAAATAGTCGTTAAGTGATAATGCAACTATGACAAAAAGTTACTTAAAAATAAACAAGACATAGCGACAACGACGACACACACATGCGCATGAATAATTTAAATTAAAACAGATATAATTAGACTATTAGACAATTGCTTAGGCGATAAAGTATAGAAATTTTTGTTGTTCATTTGAAAATTTCGAGCTTGCAAACGTGCTCTTATAGGATATGTTCCCATATTCACTTTCAGTACTTTTATAGTATACGTGAATTAAAAACTGTAGATTTTCAGTATTAAAAGTGAATATGGGAACACAGTTTATATAATTATCGCGCGGTATGAACGGCTCTTTAATGAGGTGTCGGTATTATGTTATCGAATCGTTTTAGCACGCGATAATGAGACAATTTTCAATGTCGCCGACATGATATCGCCCCCACATAAAATAAAACGGTCGTGGCCGTATTGTGAGGAAAATACGGGCGGCGCACCCTCCGTCGGATGCTGCTGGCCGGGGCGCGGACAGCCCGCTCGAAATACGCCCTGTCTCTCCAGAGACAGGGGACATATTGTTTGGTTCAGTAATTCCTCGCGTTATTTCCTGTGTTTGCTTTTTATCATTGTAAACTGATATATTGTCCGTCGTTATAGCTCCCCTTGCTATGGAGAAACTTATGGGCGCGGGAAGAGAGGGGCTGTTATATGGTGCGGATATGAGCGACGAAGATGGCTCACTCGTAATGGCTCGGACTAACGGTGCAAAGTTTCCACTTTGCGAAGTGATGGAAACGAGATTACTTGACTATAACGAAGAGCTGCACTTTCTTTATTTTTAGACGTAAACGTGTTTGGCAATGAAACATCGCTTCTCCGCGCTATGTTGCGCGAATGTACGTGCTCGTAAATATATTTGATAGAGTGGCAGCGTGATTGTTATAGTGGTCCGTTTTTTATCCAGTCGGATATTTTTGGTTGTCGAGTGTTAGTTTATATTGACATTGGAAAGAAGATTTCGTGCGATTCTTACTACGAATAAAAAGTTTTTTAACAGCAATATAAAATACGAAGTAATTTAATTAAAAACAAAGAGAGAAAGAGAGAAAGAGAGAAAGAGAGAGAGAGAGAGAGAGAGAGAGAGAGAGAGAGAGTGGGAGAGAGAAATATACATAGAAAAATTTTGAAATAATTATAAATACACTAAATTCATAATAAATAAATTATCTAAAAAATTTCGTTTATGGTAAAAACGAGAATTTAATTTGAGTATTGTATGAAATGCGGACAATTCATATAGCTTATAATACATAATTGTTTTATATTAGGTATTATACTATGGAAAAATATATTAGCGAAACATTCTATGTCATTTTACGCAAGAAAGTAATTTTACTATGCCTTTTCTCTTTTTATTAAGTAAATATTTTAAATTAAATTAAAATAAATTATAAATAAAGCGTATAAGTAATAAAAGTACTCTCTTTATCTTCCTCTTTTTATCTTGTCTCGATCAATTAATAAAAGTTTTGTCTTGGCCAATTGTTGGTCTGTCGTCATTGAGATATTGTATTGACACGTACTTCGCGTCAATGTTTGAGCCTGAACTCTCTCTCGAGTGTCGTATAAGTGCTTGCGTGCGACACTGTGATATACACGTTCGTCATATGGCGTGACACGTGCGCCAACGCTAAACTCGTGTCGCATGGCAAACAACGAATTAAGTCTTACCGGCCGTCACATTTCAAAGCCAAATCAAATTCTCGCCAGTTTGAGATTTAACAATAGGATTTGCGAGATTATGTTGAGATCGTTTTGCAAAACTATGATGAATGGGTATTTAAGTCAAATATTCGATACAAAGATGAAAGATGTACTCTCCACATAAAGTTAATTTAATAAAGGAAGAATGTAACTTTCCATAAGGACAATAAGATTACGTATATACATGTACCTACACATATATTACGATATGATAATAATACAGTCACCCAAAGCGCAAAAGACAAAATAAGCGATACGAACTTATATCATTTATAAATGAGAATTATATAGGTTTCATACATTATACCTATAGACAACGTATCGAAACGTTGCGTTGGAAAGCAACATTCTGAAGCAGTCATTCGACGTCGTCTTCAAGACCATTTGAGATTCGTGTACGTTTGAATCTACATAGCGATGAAGACGTACCTATCGATGGAACGTAATTTGTGTTCCTCTTTAGTTAATTACGCGAGGGAGGCATTGATACTGGTGGAAGAAGCGAGGCGAGGTGAGACGATGTTTAAAGGGCAACGGTGTAATTCGAAGAAAAGCGTCGAAGCGCATCGCGGTGTTGCTGGTAAAGTGGGTGTAAGTGAGCGGTGGAGGTAGGTGGCTACCGAGACGGTAGTAGAGGTGTGGTTGTGCCACACACCGGGAGTCGTCGTCTTAGCAAAAGCTGGTATGATCTGGCACGGAAGACAGGGGAGTCTGTCTGTCTTTATCAGCCGGGCAGGTAGAGCCGTCGAGCCGTCGCGCCACCCCTGTCTCCTTCATCCCTCCCATCCTCTCTCATCCCTCACCATTCTTCTTGCCAAGAGTTACGCCAACGGCGAGAACACCCGATTGGCGTTTCTCTCTCGAACGAGGGAGGACATCACGCACCGCTATTGGCTCCCGGCGAATCCATACTAGGTATTCATTTGCCACCCCATTCGTCGATCCTTCGCGGGGTCGAAATCCCATCTACCTCCCTTTCCTCGTAAACTCTCTCTCTCTCTCTCTCTCTCTCTCTCTCTCTCTCTCTCTCTCTCTCTCTCTCTCTCTCTCTCTCTCTCCTACATCCTTCTCGTTCGACACTTCTTGTGAGCGGCCAATGCAACTCACCCCTCTCATGGGGTGCCTTTACAATGCATTTCACCGCCGGCGCTTTTACCTTTCGCGTCGGCTATTTCTAAATAAATACTTTTTTAATAAGCGTCGAGGTCGCGCGAGTGTGATAGTAAGCGCCGTAACTGCAGCGCCATTTTGCACGTATTTTTGCGGGAGAAAATTGGATTTCCACTTTCGTCCAGGTGTCAGCCATTTTTCTCATTCCGATATTTGCCGCATCTGCCTGGTGCCTTAATTTTCTGTTAATGTTGGCAAATGCTGGTTGGTACAGAGATCGTTCTAAGGCAAAATATAAATTTTATATACACAACAAGAAAAATTGTATAGTGAGTGATCTAACGCCGTTGAGTTAATTATAAAACTTAAAACTTTGTGTAACTCTGTTTTTTTTAAATCCTATAAAACAAAATCAAATTATTTCATGAAGATTTATATATTAATAATGTGTTGATATGCCTTTTGTAATGATATAAAAATATCTTGTATTTATTATGAATTATTTAAAAAAGTAGTGTATGGTATGTGTGGGTATATTGTGTATACATATTACATACAATATTAAATGAGATTATTATTTATTCATACAAATAGATCGAGCGATATATGGCATGCTTCATTGTTTTAAGAATTGCAAACTTAAAAAAAAAATACCTATTATAAAAGAATTTTAAATAACATTTGCAAAGAAATATATGTATATAAAGAAATATAAAGTAAAATGTAGTTATAATAATAATAATGAGCCGGATATAAATATATAAGAAAGATTTCGAAAATATATATCTAATAATGTATTCTGAAAGAGAAGACACTTCAAGAAGATTATATTCAATAATATCTGAAAAAATATAACAGTTCTAATGTAAGAATAATTGAGTTGTCGATTATAAAGATTATAAGTTTGTTTCGTCTTTCTTTCTTTTTAACAAATAAATAAGAAATTAAAATTTTCGAAAATTTCACGTGGTTATAAACAAGTAGAAGAACTTTTGTGAGAATTAATATTTACGTATAATAATTTATAAAACATTGGTTTTAGAAAAATTTATTTAAAAATCATTTACTATCAGGAATTTGCTAAATTGGATAAATCAGATTGTTTTGATTAATTTGACAATCAAAGATATATTAAAACTATTAATAATTTGTATCATAGATAAATAACAATTTCTTTAGAAAATACAAGTAATCTATCTTGTCACTATTAAAAGTCCAAGATAAAAAGCATGGTATCACATCGCACAAGCTCTAAAAAGCGATGATGCATGAGAAAATCACCGATATCTGGCTTTTAAAACGACATGGGTCGGTTGGAGTCGATGTGGCGGTGAATGAATTAGACCGAGAAGGAGCAGAACTCCGAAAGAGGATCGATGCAAAATGTCGAACTCGAAAGCGAGGAGAGCGATCCTTCGTCTGCACTTTTGATGTCGGTCGCACCTCACCCTATCCACCGCGAATTCGAGCAACTCGCGAGGCAGACAGAAACGAAATAGTTACACCGCACCGCGACATCCGCGATAGGTAAAAGTGGGAAAGAGCGAACGGAGGGATGAGAAACGCGGGGATAAAAAATTTTATGGGATAACGCCGGTCGAGCAACGAGGATGGGCCATCGTATCGCCCCGCCCATCGTACCGCCCACGCCAGTGGTGGTTGCTGCTAGCTTTCTCCCGTTCCCTCGCCCTTCACCCTTCGCGGTGCAGCTGAAACCTTCTCGCGGCTCGCTAGCAAGCGACGCACACACGTCATCCTCACCAGCGGCGAACGGCGTTTTCAATCGTCGCCTCGGGGTCGTCGCCGCGATCCATCCACGATCCATCCCATCGGGAATCGTCGGATTCATCGATTTCGAACTGCTATTGGGAATACCTCCGGAAGTGATCTGAGTCGTGTATCGGATGTGACGTTGACTAGAGATCAGTGAATTAACTGGACACTGTTTTGAGATTAAAACCTTTCGGACAAAATTTATAGAATTTTACAGAGAAATCTCGAAAAAGAGCAAGGGGAGAATCAATCTTGAGATCGATTGGTGCAAAAGATATTTCGGTGCATGAGGATGACTGATTTCACCGACAATGATGTTTAAACAACATCTTGATATAGAATAGTTCTTCGACATTGAACTTTTAGATTATAATTAATTATTTCGCCAGAGAAATTCTATTTACCTATGTTTCGATGATTACGAGCAAATTAAAAATGAAACGGGAAGACTAGTTTAATAAATGGGATGTTGCTGGTGATCATAAATATGGAATGTGTGAAACAATTAGTGGATTGAAACAACGGATTTTGACGATGCCGTCGGACAGTCAGGATTATGTAAAGTTAATTACTGAAGTGTCGAACACCAAATCGTCGCGAAGGATTCATTTTTGTGATAAAGATGAAATCTTTTGAACTCGATGACCTTAATTCGCGTCGCGATACGTGTGATCTGAAATTATTCGCGATAAATTTGTACAGTTATTAAGAACTGTATGAAGAACCCACGTCGTGATTAATGGGAATGAATTTTACTTAAATCTTGAAGTATACTCGATGTCAGATTTTCGATAATTAATCGGAAGTCGGTGAAAGTGTTTGGGCTTATAGAAAAAGAAAAAGTTGTGTTGTGAGCGGTGCAGCTGCTGGGGTCAATTAAACGGCGACATTTTCACAATTTCTGTAAGTATTAACAGTTTAGAACAAGCTTTTAATTATTGTCTTAAAAATTGTTAATGAATTGAATTATAACGGTTAATCTATTCTATATTTTCTATGTTACGTTTCTCAAGTTATTACTGTAAAAGTGTAGACATTTCCTAAGTAGTAACGTAGAAGTTTATGAGTATAAACATTTCACACACAATATTATTAATTTTTATCTATTATGACAAATTTTATCAAAATTGAGTTACATTATACAGATTTATATAAATTATAAATAATTAAAAATGAACAATTAAACGAATAAAACATTTGATTTAAAATCAATGTTCTTTATTTATAAATTTTTTGTCATCTCCGTTTATTAAATTTTTATGATACTGTTGTTTAAACGAGCAATCGTACGTATGCATATATGTATATGTATACATTTATAAATAAATATATTTATTTACAAATAAGCACATATGTGTTTATATAATAAACACACTTTCTATTATTGTATTTAAATAACATACAAATAAATAATTAAATTAATAAATACATATACATAACTTTGTGACATAAGAAACAGCAGATACATGTAAGTTGTGTATATTAAACACCTCGCGCCATATAATAAAAAATTACTATTATTATATATTAATGTTGTTATTATAAAATCGCGCTGATAATCACACGTAATTCTGATCAATTTTTATGTGGCAAATATGTCTAACAATATAGAATAATTCGATTGCGGTAGAGAGTGTATAACGCAATCGTGTATCGCGTCTTCAAAGTCTATAACACAGAAGTTCATTAATCGAAGGGTAGATTATGAGATCAAAAGCTTGGGATAATTAACCAGATTACATGAACGGATAAAGCGAAGATATACCGCTTTTCTGCATCTAAAGAGTACTAAATGGATTAAAACGCCCGTCGCGTCGCGGTTGCGTCGCGTCGCAGTTCCGTTCTCTCGCATTGAAAGCGGGATGTATCGCGTGCAATAACCAATATATTTAGAAAGAATGCAAACGCTAAAAAATAAACAATATAATTACACGCAATTGTTAGCTGAATCATCTTGTAATAAACAGTGGATTTTTTAATCGTGAATCTTAATTACGTTTGTAAATATAACAGAATGCAAAAGTAAAGTTTAAGAAAAAGTAAGCATTAAGGCGGTCACTATAGGTACACATATCTATACATTATAGAAATTTTTTATATCTTAATTTCTCATGATTTTTATGAATGACAAAATAAATATTTTTAGTAATAATAAAAAGAAGTGTTAAGAGATGTCGGGAGAAGAATAAAAACTTTACAAAAAGGAATCAAGTTCAAACATTTATATAATACAGAAATTAGTGATTCTCCATATAATACTTGCACTGCTTCCCCTCTCTCTATCTCTTAGATTAACTATTATTGCAATTTTTATTGCAATAATATTATTCAATGAAACTTTAGCACATCACATATATTGTTTTGTTACTTACTTAATTCTTTTATGTCCACACATGAACAATTAACTTTATCAGATTCAAGTTCACTTTTCAACGAGCGTCTTTCAGAAGAATGTCGATGCAAACAACATGATTAACCGACAACTACATCGGCCATTTGCGCTATATAAACACAACAATCTGCCTCTTCATTTCTTCCTCCTATATATAATGATTCAGATGTATGTACATACATACATGGACGTGTCGTACTAGCGATAAAAACATTTAGCATTCGAAAGCGCCTCAACGATTATCACGATAGGGCGTAACAATTTGCGTACCCAAAACAACACGCGCGATGCAAACAAATGCATGTCGAAGCAGTAACGGTGCGGTAAGTGCCACTGGAAATTAACGAACAATTAGTTCGCCCCGTCCATGTTTTATAAACATGGTGCTTGTGCCATCGACAACCATTATTTTCGAGGATTCTTTCGCCCGCTCGCCTACCCGACCTATATGCTACTACCTAAGTACCTCGCGTTCGAGCGTACGTCCGAAGCATCCGTGTATTCGAGCGAGTACTTAGGGCCTTCGAGCACCACACGGCACGGGAGCGGGGTCTTGCGCGAAGGGCGTTTCGTTGTGCTTAAAAGCGTGGTGAAGCGCGGAGGGCAGAGCGAGCCAAGGCAGCTTTGGTGTTGCAACCTCTTCAAACCTCGTGCAAACACTCCGGGAGCGGAGCGTTCGCCTGGTACGGCGATTAATATCCCAATAAGGCCTCGTTCACGGAGTTCACTCGACCGCGCGCGGCTTCGTTGTTTATTCATTGTATCGCCGAATACTATCCCGCGGCATATAAGCCGCCTCGATGGCCGCTATACGCTCTGCCGTAGATTCTTCGGATCGAGGATTAGAACAGCTATATAGATTACATAACAGCGCGGGGAAGGCAATATGATTTCACGGAACATGAACAAATATTGAAAAATAAGGATACTGTACACAGTGACGGACAAAAATATTGGCATTGGGTGATTGATACTGTAAAATGGTCTTCGAAGAAGATGGTAATTGCTCACCTGTATAAATTTTTTTTTGTTTTTTTATTTGATTACATATTGTATAAATTAACATAAATGAAAGTAGAGTTACACAAAAGAAATAAAAACGCTTTCTTAAAATGAATTTTCTTCGGGCTACTCTCGAATTATATACAGGGTGAGTCATTTCAATCTATAATAAACGCTAATATCTTGAAAAATATGGAAGATACGGAAAAATGTTTCAGACAAAAGTTGTATGGTCTAAAGGGGGACATAAGATGGTGGCAATGATTTGACTTTGGATGGTCGTTTGAAGCTCACGTGAACGTCACCTTCAATTTCTTAAATGGAACCCCCTATATTGTAGTATATCGTTTGAAAGGGCATAAAATAAGAAAAATTTTGGCGTAAACCAGAGGTCGATACGTTGATCCGTTCGGGAGTTATTTAAAGTCAAATTTGGAAAAAGTCAATTTTTGACCCTAAATAACTTCCGAACGGGTCAACGTATCGACCTGTGGTTTGCGCCAAAATTTTTCTTATTTTATGCCCTTTCAAACGATATACTACAATATAAGGGGTTCCATTTAAGAAATTAAAGGTGACGTTCACGTGAGCTTCGAACGACCATCCAAAGTGAAATCATTGCCACCATCTTATGTCCCTCTTTAAACCATACAACTTTTGTCTGAAACATTTTTCCGTATCTTCCATATTTTTCGAGATATTAGCGTTTATAGATTGAAATGACTCACCCTGTATATACCTACAATTTTATGAAGGATTCTCCATATTATTTTCGAACTATATAATGCTTTGACCGTACTCTCCATTCATCCTCCTATAGCAATCCGCGATGTATTATTTAGAATTTTCTCTTACTATATTTACAATTTTTTGTCTTTTTTTTAATATTCAGTTTACGTGTGTTTACTTTTCAATTTTTTTTATTTAGAAATTTTTTGATATCTACACTGTATAGTATAACAATTTCTTTTAATTATATCTAAGCAACTTCTAAATAGGTCTTATTCTATTTATATAAATTAAATACAATTTTCCTTTCCTCTAATGTTGTTTCTTTCTTTTATGTATAGTTACTTTATCATGCAGTTCTTTTTTGTTGTAAATTAAAAATTAACCTAAATAGTAAAAAAAATAAACATTAGATTTGTTTTACAAGAGACAATATATGTTTCATTATTAATCAAAAAACATAATCACATCTCGCGCCAAGTTCACTTGCAACGGTAAGGTGGATTAATCAAGAATACACATTGGGCGCGTTCAGCGGACACAACTGTTGTACAACTGTTGAGTTCGTCTTATCAACACTCTGCGTTGATTAGTTGGTTCTGAAAGTAAGAGCCAATCACGTTCGACTGATGCTACTGAGCCGCTGTGTCCGCTGAACGCGCCCATTAATTCATTGTGCTAATATAGATTTGTCCAAGGATGAAACATTCTTGAGAAGCGTTTTTATTTCTTTCTTGTGACTGTATTCATTTACATTAATTCCTATAACGTGTAATAAAATATAAACCAAAAGTAAGGCTTTTTACAAAGATTAACATTTTATTGCCATTTTCTTCAAAGATAGGTATATCTATGTAGATCATTTTACAATAGCGCCTTGCACTAAGGGCCATGGCACACAAAAAAACTTAAGCATTAAAACTTAAACAGTAAGCGAATCAGCCAATCACAGTCAAGAACTTAAAGCATAAACATAAGCGCTAGCGAATCCATACTGTTAATTTCCTTACTGCTTACGTCTTACTGCTTCAGTTTTTGTGTGTGCCACGGCCCCAAGCCAATACTTTTATCTGCAACATATAAAGCGAAGAATATATAATCTGTAATAAAGACGAATACCTACATAATTTTTGTCAGCTCTAATTAAATCTTAAAGATTTAAAATTTGCGAATCTGGAAACGTTAAGTAATATTGAGTACATTAATCGTAAGTGATACCGAATATTGTGATCTCTTTAAAATGTACAATTATATTTTTAATACGCATGAAACTCCCTCTCTCTCACTTTTTCTGAAAAGCTTAAATTCTTAATTGGACATTATTCTTATTACAGTTTTTTTCAATAACATATAGGTACGACGGCATACAAGTTCAAGAAATATATTTTTAAATATATTTTATGCGATAGTTAATAGACAGTTAATTTAGAATTATTAGTTCAAGAAACACGACCTTTATCATTTCTGTATACGCTTACAGTTTAAATAGTTAAAAGGAAGATTTTGGATACAAAGTCCGCGATATTTCTTATTTTTAATACAATATTAATGTGTCATGTCGGTCATATGTCAAGAGAGAGTCTCATTATTATATGATTTATATTAGTCATTTTCGTGTCGAGATCATACAAATTCGGCAACTTTTTGTCCGCGCATCGCGGGCGTATTCGTTATATGTCTCATCGAATATTGCGAGAGCAGCTGACACTATAACAACTGTATCTACAGCCGCTGAATGGAGAATTTTAAGAGTGCGTGAAGACGCGATTAGCATATTTATCGGGTATCCTGTATCATTTCACCGTTGTTAAAGCGGAGCAACATGTCACGATGTTAATTGCCAAGCGTTGAGATACGAACGGCCAACAAACTTGATATCGCTTTATTGATCAATCCACCCAGTTACACTCGGCAAGCGTGTTAAGTATCCGCTTTTATTTTACGCGAATTTTATTGCAAACTAACGTAAGTGGAATAAAATTTCGCACGCGAAAAATGATTTAATTAGCAATCGAGTATTCGCCGTCGGTTAAACGCAGTTGTGTGATGTAGGACAACTTAGAAATTGAGCAATTTATAAATAAAAAAGTTGTTCTTTTAAATAATAAATCTATTATATTTGCTATAATCATAACATTCCAATCGCATTGCAAAAAACATTTATTAAATTGTGTAAATAGATCAGTGTAAATACTGTAAATAGATCAGTGTAAATAGATATTGTATAAATAGATCAAGATATTATTAACTTGAGGTTTTAATTAAGTTTAGATATTATATTACAGAAAACAAAGTATATTAAATAATAAAAAAAAATTATATAGAGTGCAACAAGAATTTAAAAGATTCTGAAAATTATGATGGAAATGGAAAAGTTTAGTAATATTTAGCATTTCATATTTTATTGTTCTCAAACGTTTTTTTTCGTGGAGTAGCTAAATGTACACTTGTAAATTTATTACGTGCGTTTTATCTAAAAGTTATTTTGTTATTATACATATATTGAAATACTTAGCATTCAAATAATTGGGAGAAAATTTTTTGCCGGCCTGTAGTTGTGTGTTCGTGCATTGAGAAAAATTTAATTGGATAGATTCATTGAATGCGATTAAGGTAATGTTTACTATTCCGTAATTTATATTATTTTTGCATTGAGGACTACAAGTGAGAAGATTGTGAATTTATAATAAACGTATGCATTTTTTAAATTTTGAGAATAATCCTGTTGAAACTTCCATCATATGATAATAATCGAAAGATAATATGCTGATAAGTTAAATGATAAATAGACAGGCACACACAGATGTAGATATTGCATAAGCTACAAGTAAAAATTTATTTAATTTTACTCCTACGTAACTGACATGCGGACGACGGAAGAGAGCGCGAGAACGTCCTCGAATTCAATGGAACCTCCGCGACTTCCTCTCTCGCTTTATTTTCCCCGTCGTGGAGTCTCGGGCATTATTACGCTACTTGATTTCGCATCGAGCCAGCTGTCTCCGATTATTTGCTATAGAAATTTCTGGGATTCTGATTCAAAGGGAGACCCCGGCAACCTCCGCTAATATTTGAGGAGAGGCCTCGCGCAGTCTTGGGTCTTACCGGACGCGCGCGGGCTTTTTCGTTGTACAATCAACCTCGGGCCTTTTTCTCAACAAATAGACACAATTTTGCAGATATGTAGGTGCAGTGAGTGTAATCACCATGCTTCCATAAAAACGAGATACGTGACATATAAAAGATATTAAAAAGTAACCTATTTGCGTCTTCTGCAATATTTAACGTGCAATATATGCTAAAGAAAATTAAATGTTAGATTACACATGTAGATGAAATAATATCTAAACATGCCGTTCAACACATATACGCGTACTATCCAAAGATTTGAAATATTTAGAAATAAAAATTGAAGCTCGCCCATTCAGAAAATCAGTATAAAGAGAGATTTTAGCAGTGTTTTCAGCAAAATATATCATATTCTTGTTATGCTCCTTGTGTGTGTGTGTGTCAATAATTTAGATATATAATTCTTCCGAAGTTATTTGTAATCCTAATCATAATTAAGAAAATTAAGAACTGCGATTGATATAGAAATTTACTTCTTGCTCTTTTAAAGAGTTGTAAGACTTCTTTTATTATGTTCGACAATAGATATCGTGTTTGTCAACGTATCATGGCCTTCGATCTTGTAAAATTGACGAGTTAATGCGCTCCGTTGATTAATGATGACTGGTTCAGAGAACTCGTTCTCCAACGACACGGCGGCGCGAAACCACCCCTCGCGAAATGCCTTTTCATCGAATGATCCCATGAGAAACGATGCGAAGCGATGAAGTTTGAGGGAGATCACGCGAACCGGAAGAGTAAACCGAAGTATTCTAAGTATTCAGACTAAGTAAGGGACGGAAATCGTTTGTTGCCCGCGGAGTTTGAGACGCGCAGTTTAAGTTCTCTACAATCATATGGTTTTGTACCCCGGCTTTTCCTCACCGACACTTTGTTTCGCGCCAAGAGCCACAGCGATGGTTAGCTGGATAACGTTCTCGGTACCGTGATCATTCTTGTAATTACCTGCTCGTGTTATTAATTTGCTTAAATCGGCATAAAGCGTAAATCTTTGCTTTGCAACAGTGTAGGCGATGCAACATTATGACGTTTTTACATTTGGTCTTCTAATTTTGCGCATTTGAGACATATGCATATGCGTGGTTCAATAAGCGACAATATTATTAAAAAGGAAAATTTTGTCGAAGTAATCTATGTCAGTAACATGTGAATTATATGTATAGTATATATTTCATACGTGTGTTAATGCATAATCTCTTCTATTGCTCTTCCCTTAATTAAATTCCTTGCTCATGCGATAGCATTTATAACACATCTATTTGATAAACGGATTCTTTGGCGGTAGATGGAATTTAAGAAGGTTTTTAAGCTCGTGCTGTTTTAAGCTATCCGTGACTTAGGGACCACCACCCCATTACGCCCGCTCTCACCCTCTCTCACAATCCCCGTGAGCTCGGCGTCTCGGGCCAAGGATCAGCAAGATGGTTAGTCAGATAGCACTTTGCAGCGCTACAACGCTCACTCACGCACACGGCCGCGGCCGCGGACGCGGCCGCGGCCGGCGGGTGGCTGTCGGTTAGGTACGGCAACGCGCGGGTGTAGGTGAAACACGTACAAACGTATGCCTGTGGGACATCATGTGTGCGAGTGTGCGTGATGCAAAGTCGTGGATGGGCCGAGGTGGTTGGTATCTTGTTGGAGGGCGAGAAATACGAGCTGGCAGCTTGAGGCTCTTCCAACAGCTTGCGTGCGCGATCGAATCGAGAGAAAGCGAGCGTGAGACAGAGTGGTGGCGAGCTGGTGGGGGAACGAGAAGGACGGAGTGGCCGCGCGGGGTTGCTTTGCCTGTTCGCACTCCCTTTTCGCAGTGCTCTTTAAAAAATTAGCTTCTCCTCTGCCTCACTCGGCTAGAGCGTTCCCGCCGACACCGCTTTATCGTACAGCTCACAATAGGAGCGGGCTTCAGGAAGTTTAAGAGAGAACAATTTGTTCGAGATACATAGATCAACGACGTTCTGTACTTAAAATAATTTATATCACAATTTGAATAACAATTGTTGTAGCGTTGAGACATTGAAATTATATTATATACTTATATAGTCGAATTTACTTTGTAATAATATTAGAACGAAATAATTCTAGAAAATATCTGTAAATAGGAATATAGAAAACAATGTCCAATTTTGTTGAAAAATATCTTGTTATAATATTTATATTTATTAAGTCTGACATACCGTGTAGAAAAGCTATTCTAATACGGTGTAATACGAGGTTGCATAAAGGAGAGGAAGCGGTACATTAATTCCGAGTTACCCCTCAAATATCCTTCTA